>JAJMIA010000082.1:0-10166 GCA_030583345.1 Schwanniomyces pseudopolymorphus | reverse complement strand
ACTCCAGCCAGTGCTTTAACTACTACTCAACCATGGACCGGTACCTTCACATCCACTTACACCACCAACACTGTTGTTACTAACAGCGACGGCTCTGTTCAAACCGATGAATTAGTTGTTGTTGAAACTCCAGCCTCCATCTTCACCACTACTCAACCATGGACTGGTACTTTCACTTCCACCTACACCACCAACACTGTTGTTACTAACAGCGATGGTTCTGTTCAAACCGATGAATTAGTTGTTGTTGAAACTCCAACTCTTAGAGAGGTCCATGTGTCGTCAAATAGCGCAGTTGCTATTACTGATACGGTTACTAATATTGATAGTACAACTGTTATTACTGTGACTTCATGCTCTAAAAACATGTGTCATGAGACTCCAGTTTCTGCCCTTGTTTCTGTTGCTACTGAAACTGTGAATGGTGAAGTGACAATATTTACAACTTATTGTCCATTGTCAACTTTCGATTCTTCAGTTTCAGATATCGAAATTTTCACGACTAATAATGTAGAACCAACAAGTTCTGGAGAGTTTGGTAATTTATTAACTAAATCTGCTTCATCAGCTGATTCAAGTGCTACTGGATACAATGTATTTACAGAATCGCAAAGTATTGGTAAAAGTTTACCATCTAACATTGCTTCAACATATGAAGGTTCTGGTAATGTTGCAAATTCGTTGTATTTGTTCTTTTTGATTCCTTTGGCTATACTTTTTTAATTATTTGAAAGTATAAATAATTTTCGGTTTAAAACTTCTTTGAATTCTTTATTATATTTATAAGTGTTTCGTTGACATTGGCTACTTACAGAATAAATTATTATCAATTGGTAAAAGTTGGTTTTTATTATTTCTTAATGTATTTAGTGTCGTAGTTGTATATATTTATGAAATTTAAATGCAACATTTTTTTAATATAACAATACAGTACAATTATAATTAGCTTTTTTTGGAATAATTCAGATCTATGAAATATTTATTTAATTGATTTTAATTTCAATAGCTAGATAGCCCTCAAACACCGTTTAAAAAGTGTATATGTTTTGTATATCTTATGGAATATCTTCCAATTCTATAGTGTAATTTATTGAAGTTTGTATTGTAACTAGGTAAGTTGAATTAAATATTTAGTAAAAATTATTCATTAATTTACAATGTGCACTTATAGAATAGGGTTTTTGTATCTTTGGTTCCTACCTCACTTGGCATTTTCGAATATTTATAAATTGTATATTTTTTGAACAAGTCATTTGTTTTTTTAAAGTGATTTACTGATTGGAATTTATTCACTTATTGCATTCGATACACAAAAATGCTTCAAAAATACATTCTAAATCTTTATGATATTGTCAGCTTGATATTCTTTGCAAGATTCCTTCATGATGATTTTGCATCAATCCAAAGTTATCATAAATTTATGCGTCGCACTCCTTCATTAAAAATCAGATATGTAACCTATATGCTAAGTTTTGCTTCTATTCAGCCATTTTCCTTTTGGATATCATTATTGATATTATGGATCTTTTATAATTATATTATAAAGAATGTCAAATTTAATTATGGAATAAGAAATTTATTGCTTTTATTTTTTGATATGGAAATCGAGTCCTCTTGTGTAGTTTAAATCAAATTATCTAGTTAAAACTATTATACTCGCGTCTATTATTGATGAAAGATTTATATTTGATGACGCTTAAGTATATTTTATTAATATAATAACTGTGTTGTTTGAGGTTTGCTATATTTGTAATTGTTAGTAATAGACTCTGAAAGAAGTCCACAAAATACTGTGCTCATCTATATATTGTTCCTTTTTTTAAGATCATAGAAGATTCAAAGTGGAATATATTCCCTTTATACCAAATTCTACATCAGAGAATGATAATTTAATATTTTTGAAGTAAAGTTTTATTGGAGGGTTATAATGATTATTAAGACAAATTATGAAATTAATTCATTTAAAACCAATGACAAGGTGAATATTATATATAAAAGATCTCTATTTCAATCGTCTATTTGAATAAGATATGTTTTTTGATGTATTTCTGTGAAATTTGTTAGTGAAATTACAAAATATTAAAGAATTCCTTTCCATTTTATTTTGATATCATTTCTCAATATTTCTAATCAAAGTAATAAAATTACCTTTTACGTACTGAACCTGAAATTAGTTATTTGGATCATTAAAGCTAATATTGACTTATATATGTTGGTCGCTAGAGATCATAATTAAGGCTAAAAAAGCTCCCTACTAATCCTAATATTAAGAGGATGTCTACCAAATATTATGCTATGGCTTTAAGGGAAGAATTTTGGTATGTAATTTTTTAGGTTTTGGTCGAAGTTGTGTGATAAATTTTAAAGCAGTACATGTAAGAGTTTAGTGTCAAATAGACTAATGCGACAACGACTCAAATTTTTAAAAACATATGCAGCTTCATGTAAGATATTGCATAATCATAATCATAATCATAGTCATGGTTATATAAACAAACAAACACCCTTTGATTGTTAAAGAGATCAATCAGACTTACATAACAGATATCTTTGTACTAGGTATATTTATTTCCGCAACTACTCTTAGAATGAATTTAAAGAAATATTTTAACCGTACGTCCAACTTCTCGGCTTACAGATTGAAGGATTCAAAAAAGAAGAATCATAATATCATAGTAACTTTGCAATGCAAGTATACATTTAATGCTCAAGAAGAAGGAGAATTGAATATACAGGCCCATGAATGGGTCCAGTTTCTTGAACGTCGAGAACATGGTTGGCTATTAGTTCAAAAACTAGACTATAGAAACCAAATGGGCTTAGTTCCTGCCTCTTATATGGAAATTAAAATTAATGATTATACTACTCCTGTCTCGAAGGAATGGTTACAGGAAAGTATTCTGATTGTAAATACTTCTAAAAGGGTGTTTCCGGTAGGTTTTAAAATAGAAAATGTTTGCCAGGATAAACATGAACGTATTTGGTACTATATCAAGGTTATGTTATCTGATAATAATATTGTTCATATTTGTAAATATGTGGAGGAGATATATATATTACATGTATCACTTATATTGTATGGCTTCAAGGAATTATCGAAGATTCTAGCCGAATCATATTCTACGGATTTTGATTCGAAAATGAATTTTTCAGAAAACTTTATTAAGAGAGAGATAAAAAGAAATGAAGAAATTAAGGAATATTTTCAAACAATATCTCAAAATAAGTCTGTATTAAAATCCAATATAATGGTTAGTTTTGTGAGGGATTCGAGATGTCTAATGCTTAATAAAAACGATATTAACATACAAAGTTTTCGAGAAATCATTCCTATCACAAAAGAAGTTCGTAATAAACCAGAAATTGCTTTAAAAAAACATTGCAGCAAAGATTTAAATGTACTTCTTGGAATGCAAATGCATGAAATACCCAGTACTTCACAAATAACACCTTCATTACATCATGAAAATTTGAAAACAATAAGCCCGATATCAACTATTAGTTATAGTTCTCTAATAGCAGATTATAATAACGAAGATTATCGAAATCTACTTAAATCAGATAATGGTACATCCTCAATATTAGAAAGCAATGATGAAGAGAATCTGAAAGAATTATATGAATCGACTAACAATTCATTATTTTCGTCATGCTATTCACCAAATTCGCTTGTCTATACTTCACCTTTAAGAAACTTGTCTCATAATTTAAAGAAAGGAAGTAAATTTCTTTCACGGCCTGGGTCAAAATTTACACTCTCGGAGCTTCTACCATCTGATATTATAATTAAGATCCACCTACAATATATTACTAACAATCGTTTCTTGAATCTGAAAGTTAATAATATCGTGGTATATAGGATAAAGAGAAGTAACTTGGAATCGATGGATTCTTTTAAAGAGGCAATTTCAAAAAAGTTATTTGGAGATTTTGCGGCAGTTGATTTTGAACTTCGATTAAGGTCAGATGAAGGAAATATGGATGATAATAAATTACTTCAGTACATGAAATATTCGGAGAAAGTCCACTTAGATTTAATACGTCTTCGTAATATTATAAATTCTTATAATACGACTCCACAATTTTAAACCAATAGTTCTATAATGCTTATTCATTATTAATTATTACTATAGATAGTACCTAATCTCCTTGATCCGTCTTTACTAAGACTCAAGGATTAGCTGCTCCTATTTATAGTAGATATTTTTCTAATTTGATTCAAGTATGCTAACAATGTGTTTTTTCTTAAGTATTCACATACCCTTGTATTCTAGTTCCAGGGTTATAGTCTTGTACATTAATCATTACTGATGTATTTAACGTTGTTGTTTTTGTGTTATGTTATGTTCGCATGATGACACTAAGCATAGTATTTTTGTGAAATTAAATTTACATAAAGATGTATATTGGATAGTATATTAAAAGTTCTAGTTAAGGCACAATATATATATTGTAGTTTTTTCTGTTTAAATTATATATAAGATCTATATTTAAATAGAAAATATTTACAGACAATCCGATACTTCAAATATGTGTCGCACACTACTGTTCTTCTAAAAAGTTAACACCGGCAATTTATTCAAATATTGATCGACAAAGTACTATAAACTTATGTGACTTGTGTCTGAAATATTTTCTCTATTGGGTCCATGCATTAAAGTGAGTCTCTGTACATACACAAGTTAATATGCAACACTGCAACAGTAGGAAACATACATGCGTCGAGGTGCGTGGATGCCTGCATGAATTGTATTATTAGATAATTTAATGACTCTTGAATTTGACTGTTTTTTTAGTAAACACGTTATTGTTTGATTAGTTTGGTGTATATAGATCGAATTATATTGAAAATATTACAAAATGCAAGTGATTTAACTTCACAGTCAAGCAAAGTCTATAAATTAAAGATTATTATTCAGTGTTTGTTTACTGTTTATTATATTTTTTCTGTCGGATGTTTTTTTAATGAAGTAATTTTCGGCAAAAATAACTTTGTTTAGGGATATTTTGTAGCATATGAAATTACACCTTCCTTAACTGTGTTACATTTTTTAAAACCATTCTGCTTTTCAATACGTGGCACTGGATGTTTGAATTTTATTGATTTGCTAAATACTTGGAATCATTTAAATGGATAAAAGATTTAATTTGCTGCTCCTACTATCAGTAGAATACTTTCCAAACTTTAACTAGATTAAATATTTTATTTACTAAAATATTGTGCTGGACTGATTTTGAAAAATTGATGCAGACATATTATGATTCGCCAGATTACTTCCATGCTACTAGGGTTTTTCAATCAACTATCAAATCTAATAATTACCAACTTCAATTAAGTGAGTTCAACGTTCATTGCAAGTCATTAGAAGAATATCTGCATGATATATTTCAGCTGCTTTTAGGAACTGAAGACAGTACTCTACCAGATATACTGCTCATAATTCAACAACCAGAAATAAACTTAGGTATGAGACAGGACCTTTTGGATTTTCTTATATATATAACAGACAACTTAAATTTGCCGTGCCAGATTTTTTTTTTGGCAGTAAATTTAATGGATCGATATAGTTCTAAAAGAATTGTAAATGTGAAGAATTACCAATTACTAGGATTAACCAGTTTTTGGGTTAGTTGTAAGAAATATGGGTATCGTTGTTGTATTCCATCGATAAAAGACTTATGTCGTCTAAGTGATAACTATTACAATATGAAATCCTTTAAAGATATGGAATATCATTTACTTGATACATTGGAATGGTTAGTTGATGTGCCGACAATTGATTCGTTTGTTGACTTATTTTTAAATTTTACGGCTCTAAAGTATATTAATTTAAATATGAAGGACTATCTTCATAGTCTTAAAATAATATCAATTTACATCTGTGAGTTAGTACAATTTACTCATCTGATATATTTCGAGTTTAAATCTTCTGAAGTTGCACTATTCTCAGTTATTATTAGCATTTTATCAATGGATCTCCCAATTAATCTTACAAAATATTTAAATGATTTTAATAACCTAGCCGAAAAAGACCTATTCCTTTCTAGTTCATTTGCAAGATTTTTCAAGCTCATACTACAAAATTTAACATTAACACCACCACCTTCACTTGACTCAAGGTATTTTAGCACAAATGGAGACTATATTCATATTTTGAGCATGCTTATAACTTTTATTGAACAGAATAGTGATTATCACTTCAGTTTCAATAAAAGCATAAATTCCGCATCTAAATTTGCTGATATTTCTCAGAAAGATGAATTGTATATGCCATCTTCACCGATATCCTTAGATTCTATAGATGTTAACCATCATATGATCTCCATTGCTGAGTAATTATAAAAAATGATACCATAATAAATATATTTTACATATAGAGTAATTTTTTGTACTAATATTACGAAATCTCCTAAATTATCATAAAATATTGTAATAAACGATTCATTACAAATAATTAAAACATTTAATTATAATATCTTACACCCTGTGTTATATATAAACTTCAGTGACTTTTAATATTATTCAGCTCTATGTTGTTGTACGTCAACTTAATGTGTTGATTACTTGCCTTTTTTAATACTTGTACTATTATTAACCCATTATAAGGTGAACATCATCTCATTCAATATGTTCCAGATTTTTGTCAAATGATACAAAGATATGCACAGGAGTGAAGATTAAGAATTTTTATTCAGAACCAAACATTTATAATAGAGATTAATATATGTTTTTGCATATAACATTTTCTTAAACAATCGTTCCTTAAATCTGCATCCACGAATTCGAGAATATCAAAGACTGCATATAAATGGCTGAGTAGTAATCGTTTTTCTAATGAATATACATAGTCCTTATAATGTGAAGATATTATTACTTTTAAAATACACGTAGGCATCATTTCAGCGAAAGATATATACAGAGGATTTTTTATAATACTGCACACTTCATAGCAGTTTTAAGTAGTAACTATGCAAATTCAGGAGAATTAATCGAAAATTGTCGAACACCGTATTCATCAAATTTTCGCATAGAACAAAATTTACGCTGAATTTTTAAATCTACCACGTCCGGCATGTAGTACTACAGTAGAAACTGCAAATATTTTTAATCCAATGTCATCAAGTGCCCAAAATATTGTTCTCATTAACGCAAACTCATTACAAGATTTAATTTATATATTTTAAACAAACAACATGCTGATATTGATATTAGCAAAATTTTTAATGAGGTATAGGCATTAACAGTATTCTTAGGTGAATTCCGCTTAATTTATATCATGTTTAATTTATTCACTTGCTGTTCGCCTAATGCTGTAGATACTTTTTATCATGACTCTTAATCAACTGGAAGACATTTTCTGTGAGTATTTTTTGCCTCAATAAAAATTGTAATAAATTCTTGTCGCACGTCATTACACAATCACAAATCAAATACAATAAAGAATAGGCTAATAATGCCTGATCATTGGAATCAATTCGAATGTATATTAGAAAAAATTAGTTTATTTAATTATGTTGTTTCTACTTATGCAAAATATAATATTATTCACCCTTAGTATTTATATAAATAGATTGTATAGTCATGCTGTTAATCCATAGTCGTTTCATTACAGCTATGGACTACACAGTGAAGTTCGCATATATTGAAAGTAGCATATTAGATCAGATAAGGGGCATACTAAATACTTGATATAATTATTAGTTGGATAACTTAATTTTCTAAAAAATATCCCTGGTCAAGCTTTTTTTTCCATGCGGTAAAAACGGAAGTTGAATAAAATTTTTTTGAATTTTACGATAGAATTACGCGATTAAGATTGAGCGCCACAGAATACTTCGGAAAAGGTGATTAGATTAAAATTAAGATAACGCTACATCAAACAGAGAAATAATACAGTAATTACACGAATACCCATTTCTGTTGATAATATATTAATTAATTTAAACAATATACTGTATTATCATATTTACACGGGTGGTGCCGATATTTCCAGAATATTTGGTTTGTATGCAGATGTTTTTTTCTGTTCGCGTAAATAAATATTTCCACGACATGTGCGTTAACAATACATGTACTCTGTAATGTTTGCTGCATAAACATTTTGCATGTAAGGAGTATATAGAAGCCCAGTGAAAAATTTTCATTGTACATGTATCTAACGTCAGAGAAATTAATTGGATAAACCATTTAATGCATATACGTTGCCATAGTACCAGTTAAACTTTTGCTTATAAACCTCTGATTATAGATCACACACCAAGTACTAACAAGCCTGATGATTGACGCAAAAGAGATTACTAGAAAAAAAAAGCATTCCTTATTTAAAAAACTTTTATTGCAAAATATTAAATATAAATATAGCTACATTTCTTAGAAAATATTTATTCTATATACCGCCATTGATAAAGACACGAAATATGCTGTGGATAAAATCAACTTTTTTGATTTTATCTTTAATTCGATATGCTATATCCGTACCATCACCATGTCTGCCATCTGGTACGGGAACGACTGGTTTTACAGCTAAGTATTACGAATATACATTTAATGATAGAACATCTTATTTAAGCTACGATTATATGAGCTCTGGCTATAAAGAAAGAAAGTATCTCGGACAAAAAGAAGGTATTACTGATATTTACAGCTATTATCCAACAAGCAGCAGAGTAGTAAATGGTGAAATTTTTGGATTTCCTATTACGGTCTCTAATTTTACTGTGGAACTTACTGGTTATTTCCTTGCTCCAGAAACAGGTGACTATGACCTTAATCTTGAAGTAGATGATGGTGCATTAGTCACATTTGGTGCAGGTGAAGCATATACATGTTGTAACACAGATGAATCTGCTAATGATGGTAATTACGCTATGTTCGCATTTTGGTCGTCTGGGTCAAGTGAGCCGGGACAAACAGAATCTTCTCAGCATTTAACCGCGGGTTATTCTTATCCTTTGAAAATAGTATGGGCTAATAAGAGAAATCCCTTACTCTTGAATTTCACCATAACAACGCCAAGTGGTACTGTAATCGACACATTCGAAAGTATTTCTTCATATGAAAACACAGAGGAACCATGTCCAGCATCAAATCCAACACAAACAATAACCTCAACATGGGGGGAGAAAACTACATCAACTACCACTGAAACCAATACAGCATTTGGAACAAATACAGTTGAAATACTAGTTCCATACTCTACAATTACCGAACCATGGACCGGTACCTTCACTTCCACTTATACCACCAACACGGTTGTTACTAACAGCGATGGATCAGTTCAAACTGATGATTTAGTTGTTGTAGAAACTCCAGTTGACACTTTAACTACTACTCAATCATGGACCGGTACCTTCACATCCACTTACACCACCAACACTGTTGTTACTAACAGCGACGGCTCTGTTCAAACTGATGAATTAGTTGTTGTTGAAACTCCAGCCTCCATCTTCACCACTACTCAACCATGGACTGGTACCTTCACATCTACTTATACCACGAACACCGTTGTTACTAACAGCGATGGTTCTATGCAAACTGATGAATTAGTTGTTGTTGAAACTCCAGTTGACACTTTAACTACTACTCAACCATGGACCGGTACCTTCACATCTACTTACACAACCACTTCTGCTATCACCAACAGCGATGGTTCTGTGCAAACTGATGATTTAGTCGTTGTTGAAACTCCAGTTGAAGTTTTAACTACTACTCAACCATGGACCGGTACTTTCACATCCACTTATACCACCAACACCGTTGTTACTAACAGCGATGGTTCTATGCAAACTGATGATTTAGTCGTTGTTGAAACTCCAGTTGAAGTTTTAACTACTACTCAACCATGGACCGGTACTTTCACATCCACTTATACCACCAACACCGTTGTTACTAACAGCGATGGTTCTGTTCAAACTGATGATTTAGTAGTTGTTGAAACTCCAGTTGAAACTTTAACCACTACTCAACCATGGACCGGTACTTTCACTTCCACCTACACCACAAACACCGTTGTTAGTAATAGTGATGGTTCTGTTCAAACTGATGATTTAGTCGTTGTTGAAACTCCAGCCAGTGCTTTAACCACTACTCAACCATGGACTGGTACTTATGTTACTAGCTACACCACCAACACGGTTGTTACTAACAGCGACAGCTCTGTTCAAAC
>JAJMIA010000081.1:0-10278 GCA_030583345.1 Schwanniomyces pseudopolymorphus | reverse complement strand
TCAAGCCATCCTTTGAAGCGGCAACTGTGGGATCCAATGTTGAAACAGCGCAAAGAATTTCTGATGTACTCTTTAAGGCCTTTCAAGCCTGTGCTGCTTCACAAGGTACTTGTAACAACTTTACTTTTGGTTCTTCTGATTCAAAGTATGGTCTTTTTGGCTATTATGAAACTATTGCTGGTGGTGGTGGAGCTGGTGAAACCTTTGAAGGGCAATCAGCTGTCCAAGTACATACTACTAATACAAGAATGACAGACTCTGAATCGTTTGAAAAGAAATTCCCATGCATCCTAAGAAAATATGAAATTAATGAAGGATCTGGTGGAATGGGGTTAAATAAAGGTGGAGATGGCGTAATCAGAGAAATTGAGTTTACAATTCCATTACAGGCTACCTGTCTTATGCAAAGGCGTGTATTCGCTCCATATGGAATGAATGGGGGCGAACCTGGAAAAAGAGGCTATAATTATTGGTTGAAAAAATTAGATGATGGATCGTTCAGAAAGATTGCTTTAGGTGGTCAAAACAGCGTCTGGGTAAAGCCTGGTGATAGAATACGCATAGAAACTCCGTCAGGTGGTGGATGGGGTTTGCCATTAGATGTGGCCTCTATTCCAATAGGTGAATCGAAAAAGATACCTAGTCAACTTCCTCTTGTTACACATGAAGGTCCATCAAGTATTCTAACTGGAAGCATTGCAATGAGGAATATGCTCCAAACTACTAATTAGAAGTATTGAGGTTCCTGATGAAATTTCGTTATCTTTTTTCTGTTTCAAGATTCACTTTTACATATTCAAAGTAAGAATTTTCTTAATAACAACTATATTTATCATGATTGGTTTAAATTATGTCTTTATTAATATATTACCAAGAAATAATTAGCAATAACTGCCATAATTCAGCTCAATTAATTAAGTTCATCTGTAAAAAATTCCGCAAATATCTGTAGGAATGCGAAATGTTGATAAGGTAGATCGGGATCACCTTCCGATCTCCCCGGAAGATTCAATTCCTGTTAATAAACACAAAAAAATGAAAAATGAGAAATAAGTTGAAAACAAAACCTGCTATTAACTAAGAGAAATGGAAGAAAATATTGAAGATGACTTGAGAAAGAAATCAAGAAAGGCGTAAGTATTGTAAGAAATGTAAAAAAAGAATACTGTTCTAACATTTAACTAGTTGTATTAGATGTAGGAGACGTAAAACAAAATGCTCTGGAGAAATAAAGTGCAGAACTTGCATTTTGGCAAATGAACAGTGTATATACTTGAACAATGAGAAGAAAGTAACAATATCAGCTTCAAAATTAAGGGCCTTGAAAGATAGGGTTAAGAGTTTAGAGAGCCAAGTTAATGAGCATGGTACTCTGAACAAAAGCATTAAAATTGAACCACAGCAGTATAAAAATGAAGCTAACAGTACTGATCAACTTGAAGCTGGTTCTTCTGATGTTGTTATTACTAAAATAGCAAATATAAAGAATATAAATATTAATGAAGGGAAAAATTCTGGCAATGAAGACTTTACTCTAAACAATTTATCCCACATAAGTAATATTAATGAAATTTCACTCACAGAGGCTAAAGAAATGGTGGATACTGTGCATTTTTTTCTAGCTTCTGTAAATATTCCTTTTGAAAGGGAATATATGTTTGAAAAATTAGAATGCTTTTTCAACGATGGACTTTGGAAATTTCCCAAAGATCGATATTGGAAGCTGTTAATATACATCCTACTTTCTCTTGGACAACATTATTTAGGAAACATACATAAGGATACCAATACAAATACTTTGGATTCTAAAGGCTATAACCTTTTCTTAGCAGGAATATCACTTATCTTTCCATTGAAAGGACCATGGAACGAAATAACAATTATGGCTCTAATATTGGCAACATATTATTTTAGATCTATCAATGAAGATAACAATGCAGCAATATATTCAAAAATTGCCATGGATATATCAATTCAATTAAATTTACATCTGCCATCAGAAAATTTGCTTTATACTAAAGAAGAACAAGAACAACGAAGACGAATATTTTGGTCTGCTTTTACAGCAAATCGATTCCTTAGTGCAAAATTGGGGCACCCTATGCTATTAAAACACTCTCAGATCAAACTTCCATACCCTCAAATGATATCATATACTAATGGAATAATAACACTGTTCAAATTCCCCGATTCAGAAGATATGAAATACTACATTGATTTAGCCAAAATAGCTGAAGATATGGTAAATTTTATATACATGAGAAACAATTATAGAAAGGAAGAATTGTTGGAAGCGGTAATGTTAATTATTGAAAGGTTAATAGATTGGAATAAGAGTTTACCTTTTAATTTTCAATTGAAATTAAATGATCAAAAAGTAGCGGATGGTAAAGATAAAAGATTAATGTGCTCTGTCCATTTAAATTATTGTTATCAAATTCATTTATCTACAGTTGCTGTTTTATATCAACTTGTGCATGAAAAACTCAAACCACAACATAGCAGTATATTCGATATTAATAACCTTCCCAGTAATATATCTACTATGATAACGATATGTGTTAATGCTGCCCATTTAACTACCAATATAATGGTCAAATGTTTTGAAGAAACTACGATTGCGGTTTTTGGAGTGGTAGATGTTGATTATATTTATAGTGCTTGTTTAGCATTTTCACTAGCAATATTCTTAGGAATTCAAGATGACTTACAATCTTCTCTTAGCTCGTGTTTAAAAATGCTAAACTTTCTCTCTGATAAAGGAAATCCTAATGCTACCTCGAAATTTTCTAAAATCACACTCTTCATTAATGGATTAATTAGAAAGTCTGAAGAATTGAATGAATCAAAATTATCAAAATATAATAGCAAAATTAATGCATTAAGAGTAAACGAAGCAGCACTCGGTAGCTATTCGCCTTTTTTGGTTGATAATAGCAAAAAAGCAAATTCTTTTCATATTGATTCTAATTTTTCATACCCTTCAAGTGTATTAGATTCTTCTTTTTTACCTACTTTATTGGAAAATAATTTGAATGGGAGATTTAATCTTTTAGGTACGGAGGGGACCTTTTGGGAAAGTGCTTATTCAAATGTAAATATATGGAAAAATGATCTAGGATTATCAATTGATCAAATAATTGATAAAGATGATAACATGCTAGAATACAATTTTAATTAATACTATATTCAGTCTGTTTAAAATATGCTGATATAATAATCTCATTTATTGATTAGTAAACAAAGTAATTCTATGTAGTGAAGTGTTCTAGTACGTATACACAAAAAAGATATTTTTATCGCCCTTGTTTACTTCATTAATTAATTGTTCTCCCAGTGTTTCAGCTTTCAAAATGATCTCCTGTCTTCTTTTATTTTCTTTCTTATAGTAAAATAAAAGGAAAACAAACCCACCACATGCAGCTAATTGGGTGGCAAGACAAACACATAAACCAGTTATGTATCTTGGCAGATCTGCTGTTGAAAACATTTGACCATATACAACACCCGAAGAATTACCTATAAGCTGATTTATTCCAATAAGAGTAGCTCTTTTATAAAAATTTGACGTATTACCACTTACCCAAACAAGATTCATAGAAGGACCAAAATACAATGGAATTGCAACCACAAACAAACCAAAGAAACGAACTCCCATTTTAGTTGACCCTACGACAATTGCCAACCCCACAGCACTAATAATACATCCTGCTACTGCAAAAGGCCAACGTAAACAATATTTGTCACTAATTCTTGCTGTTATTAGATAGCTTATAGCTGTTACAAAGTATATTGGAACCATCATAAGTTGGGCATCCACACTTGTAAATCCTAAACCGTTTACTATGATAGGCATAAATGTTCCTAAACCATATGATGTTAGATCGAGGCAGAATTGAATCATACCAGTGAACCAAGTACGGAAATCCTTTAGCGCTGCCATAATATCAGCTTTATTAATTCTATCGCCTTCTTTATAGGTTTCCATTGTCTTAAATCTTTCTTTCATATAAATCTTTTCTTCTTCATTAAAGCACATAGCATTTTCAATTTTATTTGGTAAAAGGAATACATAAAAAGGCAAGAAAAATAAGGAGATAGAACCTTCAATAACGTAAATCCATTTCCAGCCATTCCAACCACCTTTTCCGGACATTATTGTACAACCATATGAAATCAACCCCCCAAAAGCAGAAGCTATTGCTGATGCAGCAAATACATAAGAAAATCTTTTAGCTAATTGAGATCTTCTGTACATTAATGTTAATGCCATATTCACTGCAGGATAAAGCCCAGATTCAAATAAACCAAGTAAAACTCTGCAGATAATTAAATGATAATAATTACGACATTGAGACGTACAAATAGAAATAATACTCCATCCTGTTAAGCAAAAGCAAAGTACAATTTTTGGACCAAAAACACCTAACAAATTGGCATAGATAGGTTCAAAGGAAACATAAGTAGCATACATTACAGATACCGCATTTCCATATTGATTCCCTACCAAATTTAAATCCTCAGACATCCCAGCTAATTTTGCATTACCAATATTTGATTTATCCAAACTAGCCAAAAAATATGCAAGAGAAAACAATGTAACAAGAAAGATGTCCATTTTATATAGCACCTTTTTCTCTAGCTCAGGATTGGTTATTATTTCTTGTCCCAGTTGAATCAAATCATTTGGTTCAGATATAGGTGATACTAATATCTCCACATCTGATTCCTTTTTTGAGTATAAATTTTCTTCCTTACTCATTTAATGTTATATTATTTAAATTCATATGCTTCGGCCAGTTCCTGTCAATCATCTTAAATATGTACCTTCGCAAAAAATATTGTGATAAGAGATCGGCTCATTCTTCCGACTTATGAGATCATTTTAAGATAACTGATAAGAATATCACTTGAGAGGAATATAGCTCATTATTAAGTTTACAACAGGCTATAATACTGGACTTTTTTCTATATTTCTCTCATTATCATGTTCCTTATCGTAGAGCATATATGAAAAAATTTTGGATTAAAATTTGTATATATTACTCATTATCACTTAATAAGGCTTAATTGTAAGGCTTTATACATATCCATCATATCCTATATATCACATGATGTTGCTGTGCTATAAGAGCTCTCAAGAAATTGACAGATTTCTAACTAGATTAGATACAATAACTAACTTCCCTTGATGCTTCTTTCTTAACACTTATCTCTTCCTATTTATGGTACATTTTGTTTCTAATATGTTTCGAGTAAGAAAAATGCCTTCTATACTTCACATGTGTATCCTTTTGTTGAAAATGTAAGGAAACTGGATTCTAATTAGGTAATTCTTATAAATTTATGTTTCATATACCTTACTTTTGTAATATAAAACGTTAACTTGTTTGTTGTTGAACTGATTCACTTATTTATAACTAACTATTACTATAACTACTTCCTAATTTCTTTAACTCTACTTTCTTTAAACTCGAAACTTAAGTACTCTTATTTATAGTACTCATTTTAAAAATGTGTTAAATCATCCGTATGTCAAATGTGTAACCCTTGTATGTACCGTGAATTCATCTTCTGTATTCTTGTATTCTTTTACAAATGTTAGGAAACTTATAGACTTTATAACTAGGATAGACTATAATACCTAAACAGATGAACTTATGGAGACGTTATTATATAGAAAACAATGTTATATTAATATGTAATTATATGATAACAAGGAAAAACTTATTCCTTCTGGGGATAAGTAAGGATTTGCAACACACGCGAATATATAGAGTATGATCTAGGACACGTGAACAGGTTATTAGGATGATATCCTAACAATAAAAAAAGCAAGCCTGCGTAGCGTAATGGTTAACGCGTTTGACTTCTAATCAAAAGATTGCGGGTTCGACTCCCGCCGTGGGTTTATTTTTTAAATTTAATGTTATTAATACAACGTTGTTTAGAGTCTCTTCCAGAATTTTAATAGTAAATCACCATAATTTTGAAGGTCTTCTTGCATTAGAGTGATTAGTTAAATATTAATTGTTATTCCATGCTATTGTAATTGTTTACCTATTTTTCTTATTTATCATCATCGTCATCAATTTTTTTTTGATGTAATTTGGGATCTAATGAATGGGCAGCATATATCTAGTGAAAAGCAATATAAATGGAACCTTTAAGAAACAAAAATAAGTCTACTATTATAGATTTCATTCAAACTATTTCCATAATATATTTTTTTTTCTTGTTAATTTACTTTTATTTATATTTTTTATAAAACAATTAATTTTCTTAGAAAATTTAATCATATATGAAAATATATAAAATTGAATTCTATAATATATATTTATATTGTTTATCACTCTCTAATCTATACCGAAGAATTCAATTGAACTTCAATCATTGTAAAGGAATGCTTCTTAAAATTCAATGAGATCAGTGTCCCTTCTGAAGTGGAATAAAGATCCAAGGTGAGTTTCTTTTCCTTTACAATAACCTGATGAGGATCTTCAAAAGTATTGATTGCATTAATATCATCATTATAAATTGTCCACTCAGTAGCAACCGACGTAATTTTACTCTCTGGTACTTGCAAGGTAATTTTAGTTTCTGAGTCTTCAGTCAAAGATCTATTCACAACAGCCAAGACAATTTTATCTCCATCGATTACAGCTGAACAATCAAGTATAGTAATCTTTGAATCAATATCTTTTAACCAATCAATATAAATCTGACCACCACTAGTTTGGCCCTTATATAATGGAGTAGAAACATGAAGATGCAAACTCTCACCTCTCATTTTTTGGGCAAACAATTTAAGTGTATGATAAGTGCTTTGGAAAAAAATTCCATTTTCATTTGTCATAATGGGAGCAATAACGTTCACACATTGGGCGATATTAGCCATTCCTAGGTGTTCAGCTTGACGAATGAAAACATTGAGCCAAGATCCAACAGCCAATGCATCACTTAAGGTATATTTCTCTTCACATCCTACTTCTCCACCAGCTCTTACAGGATCCCATACGTTCCATTCGTCAAAACATATCTTTACTTGATGCTTCTTGATCTTATCATTTTCCAGACCTGCAACAGACTCATATCCCGAAGTCGTGTAATTTTCTATTTTAGCCAATTTAAGTAAGTTTGCCGTAATTTGTATGCCTGTTTCAGCCGCCGCAGGACCCGTCATATTTTTTAACGGATCCTTACCGTCACTTGTATATAAATGAATCGAGTATAAATCCATTGAGTGGAAAAGATTCTGGGTAGTATAGCTATCCCACTTGGAAAAACCAGTGCATCCACATCCAACAAGCTCTACATTTGGATCAAGTAATTTTATGGCTTTAGCCCATTGTATGGCTTTTTTACTATAATCCTCTTGATTCATTTGTCCTACCTGCCATGGACCCCACACTTCATTTCCCAATCCCCAATACTTCACATTATAAGGCTTGTCTCTACCATTCTTTCGACGCAAGTTAGCCCAATACGTATTCAGATCTGAATTACAATATTCAATCCAAGCCAATGCTTCATCCAATGTTCCGGTACCCATATTTAAGCAGAGATATGGTTCCACTTTCATCCATTCACTCCAATGTAAAAATTCATCAGTACCAAATAGATTCAGTTCTTCATTTAGCCAAGCCAATTCAGGTCTCCTAGGTCTTGTTTCCTTTGGACCGATTCCATCTTGCCAATGGTAGGAGCTAACAAAATTTCCGCCTGGCCAACGGACTACAGGCATATCAAGATCTTTGAGAGCTTTAGCCACATCCTTTCTATAACCTTCGTCAGTAACTAAATTTTTATTCGGGGTATCGTAATCAACTATACCCCCATATATGCATCTCCCTAAGTGTTCAAGAAACCCACTATAGATTTTTCGATCTATTGAACCTAATTTACGAAGAGGGTCAATACGAATTTCTGAAGTAGAAAGAGTTTCCTCCTCGGTAATTGTTTGTGCAGTGCTAGACATGTTTAATTATTATTGATTTAGTGTATTTTCCTATGCTATAAGATGTCACTCTATTTAAGTGTCATATTCTAGTGCGGTACGAATATCGGTAAATAATAGTAATCAGAACTCTATTCCCCCCCACATTTTTCTTTCCCTTTTTGCAATCTCAAAATTAGCAAATTGTCCGATTTTACGAGACTAAAAAATAATTTTGTCGGAACTACTTTAGGAATAAGAATCTTTATTAATTGTTTTAAGCTGCATTTTTTCTCCGCAGTATTTTCCCCACCAAAGCCAGATCATAAAGGGAACATCTGCTGTAACACTTATACCTTTCATTTTATATATAATTACACAAGAAGTAACAATATTAAAAGCTCTTTCTTATTCTCCATTGGTAACTATGAATATCCCGCCAGAGTTATATCAGTTTTTAGTATGTTGTTTTGCTTCCCTAGGATCTTTTACCTATGGTTATGATCTTGGTGTTATAGCTCAAGTTGTTGCTTCTGGAAGTTTTATAGAGTATTTAGATAATCCTGACTCTACATTAACTGGATTGATAGTTTCACTTTTTACAGTTGGGGCTTTTGCGGGGGCTTTTATTGCTGGATTCTTAGGAGCAATAAGTCGTCGTCTGACAATTATGGTTGCAACAGTTCTTTTTGTTTTGGGAGGTGCTCTTCAATGTGGTGCTCAAAATTTTCAATTCTTATTTGCAGGTAGATTCTTTGCAGGAGTGGGTGTAGGTTTATATACTATGATTATACCGTTATACCAAGCCGAGTTGGTTCATCCAAAGCATAGAGGTAGAGTGACTAGTCTTCAGCAATTCTTCTTGGGGATAGGCTCTTTAGTTGCATCTTGGATTGGATATGGATGCTATGAAGGATTCTCAGATAATAAACAATGGCGTATTCCTTTAGGGATACAGGTAGTTCCAGCAGTCCTTTTGGGAAGTTTGATTTTGTTCTTTCCAGAGCTGCCAAGATGGTTGTTAGAGTTTAACAAAGATGATGAAGCTTTAAAAGTTCTCGGAAGATTATTTGCTAATGGAAACACCGAGGATCCATTCGTGCAAGAAGAATTTACTAAGATAAAAGCCGCAATCGAATTAGATAAAATTGAGGGCCAAACCAGTTGGAAGAATTTAATACTCATTCCTTCCAACTTTAGAAGGATCCTACTCTGTTGCTCAATCCAAGGAGCAGTTCAAATGACTGGGGTTTCTGCCATTCAATATTATTCACCTACAATTTTTGGTCAAATTGGTTTCTCTGCGGGTAAAACTCTTTTGTTCCAAGCTATAAATTCTATCATAGCTTTGATTGCCCAAGGTTTGTGTATATTAACAGTCGATTACACAGGAAGAAGATGGACATTTATTGGTGCAAATATTGGATGTGGTTGTTTATTTATGGTTTCTTGAATTCTTCTAGCCAAGTTTCCATATTATAATTCAAATCAAGAACAACCACGTTCTTCTCAGATTGGTTTTATTGCTTCTACCTGGATATGGAATTTCATATTCAGTATCTATATTGGGCCTTTGCTGTGGGTTATTCCTAGTGAAGTATTCAATACAGCCACGCGTACTAAGGGTGTATCATTGGCTACAATGACATGTTATGCAATGAATACTATGATTGGGCAAGTTACTCCGTTAGCAATGGAAACTATACATTACAAGTATTATTTTGTATTTATCATTTGCAGTTTTACGAATGCTTTCTTCTTTTGGTGTCTTCTTCCTGAGACAAAGGGAATTCCTTTGGAATCAATGAACCACTTATTCACAAATTCTCCTTGGTTTGTTCCAGCAATTAATAGTAAGGATTATTACGATGATGTTGTTTCAGAAGCAGATGATTTATTGTTGAAACAAGGAATTAAGATTGAACATAGGGAAAGCTCTGGAAGTAATCCCTCGGAATAATCTTATTGATTTAGAATTAGTGATATATACTTTATCTAAATATTATCGAAGCATTAATCATTCTACAATTTTATATCAAAAAAAAGAAGCCCGATGCGGGGGTCGAACCCGCAGCCTTTTGATCGCTTCTCTTATTAAGAGTCAAACGCTCTACCGATTGAGCTAACCAGGCCAATCTTATCTGTGTAAGAGAACACAAGGATACACACGTGAAGTACAAAAGTTGTACCATATTAGGAATACTATCGAAAGGTACAAAGATACACATGTGGGATACAAATAATTAACACATTTGGAATATGAACACTATAAATAGGAGTAGTTTAACCTCGAGTCTTAAGAATAAGAACTAAGGAAATTAGGATCTAGTTATAGTAATAGT
>JAJMIA010000080.1:0-11269 GCA_030583345.1 Schwanniomyces pseudopolymorphus | reverse complement strand
CTTACTTGTAATATAAAACGTTAACTTGTTCTGTGATGGAACTTATTCACTTATTTATAACTAACTATTACTATAACTAGATCCTAATTTCCTTGGTTCTTATTCTTAAGACTCGAGGTTAAACTACTCTTATTTATAGTGTTCATATTCCAAATGTGTTAATCATTTGTATCCCACATGTGTATCTTTGTACCTTTCGATAGTATTCCTAATATGGTACAACTTTTGTATTTCACGTGTGTATCCTTGTGTTCTCTTACACATTTTAACAAGTAGCCGGTCTAGTATAGTGGTTAGTACAGTTCGTTGTGGCCGAACAAACCCAGGTTCGATTCCTGGGACCGGCATTAATTTTTTGTTTTATATCTTTTTGTATTTGTGTAACTTATAGCTTACATAATATCTTACGAATATCAAAAATTTACACCGCCAATTATGTTTAGTTAATTTTACTTACAATAAACTCAATCTATTAGTTATAGAAGTGGTAGACTAGATTACTAATTTGAACATTAAAAAAACAAGAAGATGACCGCTCACACTGAAAGTTATGAATATCCACCAATTCGTATGTATATCAAATAATGAACTAGTAGTTACATTTGGAGTTACTAACATAATTTAGCATCTCAAAAAGAATTAGATGACTTTGATGTTCCTTTCTTAAACAGAGACAAATGTGCTGCCCACTTAATCAACTACTACAAGTGTCTTAATAAGGGTACTTCTTTCTGTTATCAAACCAAGGATGAATTTTACAAGTGTCAATATATGTCTTTGAAGGAAAGACTCGACAACCACAAGAAACAATGAATTTATGTGGTCAATGTACTAAAGCATGTCTTATTTTGAATAAGTCTACAGATGAATTTTTATCTAATTTAAACATTTTTTTTTCAACGCTCCAACAAAATGGAAATCTGCATTTATTACTTTAACGTATTTATTTTACCTAGGACATTTTGATCACTTTGGAAGTGCGAATCTGATTCCAGTTCTAAAACACCATTAGCTAACCTACTTATTTACAATGGACGAATGATCTCCTATGACATGATATGATGTTACTAATTTAAAATCGTTTAATACAATCAGTATTGGATATATTTGATTTTGATGAACAAGGTCAACCATGAACTTGCATATTAATTAGGTTATTATAATTAATTATCTATAGTTGATACATTTTGACTTCATATCTACATTTCTTTCCAAGTCAAAAGAGTTTTGTTGTAATTAAAGTTCCCATTCATAAGTAATTGTTACGTAATAATATATATATATATATCATAATTTAACTGTAATGGTAAGTGTTATCTCAGGTAAGCTCTAGTTCATACCTGGGTATTATAGGCCTGTATATAAGAGTAAGAATTTTGTAACTGTTTTCATTGGCTTGCGAAGATTTATGAAATATTCAATGATTGAGTTAACTTATTTTCAAGTTTAATTACTCGCTAACTAGTTGATAATTATGTCTGTCACTGAATTTCCGCCACTTCGTAAGTATTGGTATTGAACTTGGAACATTTAGAGGAGAGATTACTAACTAATTTTAGTTTCTGAAGATGATTTACAAAAATACAAGGTCCCATTAAGATGGAGAGATAGATGTGCAGCTTACTTTGCTCTTTACCAAACCTGTCTTATTAGACAATCCGCCAACTCATCTGTTGACTGTAAACATGACAAGCACTCCTGGGAAGAGTGTGAAAACTTAGATTACATCAGAAGACAAAAAGAATTAAGGGAAGCCAAAGAAAAGAGAAAGGCAGAATTAAATTAGATTTTGAAATACTAGCATTAGCTTCTAGCAATTAGAAGAAGTTTAGGTCTGATATGTTTTTTTTTGTTAAGCTCAAGAATAAATGGTAAAATCATTGAGGACTGAATTAGACTTTTATTGTCCTAGATTTTCGAGTGTTTTGATCATTCCCACCGTTGAATATCGTATAAAAAATCCGATTAAAACTATGAACAAGATTCACTGAACGGTTCAGATGACTGCATTCATCATATTTAACATTCCACATTTTAACATTTACACTTTTTGTATGTCATATATATGTTTTCATCACATAATTTAACATTTATATTATCTGACACAATTCACACTGTATAGCGTAGGATATGTCGTAAACGTGTACAATAAGGTTTTCCAATTATCATAGATAAGTAGAGATGAGTTCAAACTGAGTTTTTTGGATCTACTTATTGACCACAAACAATAGAAATATATGAAATATGCACGGCCCATCTTTTGAGGGACAGGTGTCACCATATTCACGTTCTTTATATACTACAGCTCTAAAATATTACAGTATATAATGTAGAACTTATAATTTGCATATTCATGACTGGTGTCGTGAACACAAGAAAACTCCAACCCGGAAAGGTTGAATTTAAATTACAAGCACTGAATTTGTTTTGTCTCCGCTGTCCACACTTTATATCAATAGAGAATGTAATATAAAGCTCTAGCTAATCTTCGGAGTTAATTAAAATACTATCAAAGAAAAAAAATTAAAACCTATTCTTTTAAATCTTTTCATTACAGCTTTATAGTGATGAGGTTACGATTCTGAAAATTACCCGTGCGTTAGTAAACCATATACTTCTGCGTATCAATATCACACATAAACTTGGAGTTACGGAGACGGTAATTAGTATTATATCTACTATTTGAAACGAAATGGCCAAAGAAGAAAATAAAGCAGAAATCTTGAATGTCGTGTCATCAGAACCAATTGACTTGGTTGAAGAAAATGTAGTCAATGCAGGCGACAAGAAACAAGGTAAGGAAGACGAAGCAACCTCCGTGGAGAACAAAGAATCTAAGCTAAACGATAACAAGAACGAAGAAGTAGCTACGTCAGCACCACCGCAACCTAAGAGACCGGTTTCTCCTATAACCAAGATGAAAGAAGAGCTTAAATCAGCATTTCCTGATGCCGACGACAAAATTATTACTGCAGTCTTAGTGGCTTCTCAAGGTGTTTTGGACCCAGCTTTCAATGCATTGTTATACCTTTCAGACCCTACTTTTGAACCAGGAATCCCAGAAGCACCTGCTGCTGCCCAAAACCAAGCAAGTGTCCAGCCAATTGGAAACAATGCAACTACTACTGATGATGAGCTTTTGGCGAGACAATTACAAAAGGAATTTGAGGAGGAAAATAGAAGAAGAAGAAGAAAACAACAAAAACAACAAGCACATAAAGAAAACAGAAATAGACGCCAAGAATACGAGGATGAAAGTCAAGATGAGTTCGATCAAATAAAGGAAACCTTTTCTCAAGGATTGGAAGAAGCGAGAACAACCTTGAATGGCTGGGTTAGTGGCTTTGCAAAAAAGTTCCTGGATAACGATACTCAATCAAAGCAAAATCCTAAACTTTTTGGTGCGCTAGGTGGATCCTCTTTTAATGCAAAGAAGACAAGTAAGTTTGACGAAGATCCTGAAATTATTGATAATGATTTCCATAAAATTAATTTATCAAATAACACAGAATCTCAACCTCCTGCATTACCATCTCGTAAGCCAAACCAACAAAGCACCACTGAAACTGAACCTGCCAGCGAACAATCTGATAGCTTTTCTCAAGCTAGAAAATGGCAACCATTAAATTCCGATGTTCCAGTCGATTCAGATGCATTTTTAGTAACAGATAGTGAAGATGAAGAACATCCAGCTCAAGTTGAAGAGACTACAAAGAAAGCCACCACTGAAAATTCAACTAGTGCTTAATCGTATGATTGATTTGTTTACTTTCAATATATATAATATACTGGAATAGTACACATTAATACAAATGGAAAGCTTGATTATGATTATTGAAATATTTTATTTTTATATATACAAATACAAATTTACGAGTAACAATGAAAGTAAGGATTAAGACGAAACAGTACAAAAGCATTGAATGAAATATAATTAGGCCATAAAAATCATTAGAAAAAAAAATATCCCCAGAACTATAAAACTATTTTTCTTAAACTGTGATTAAAGAAATAAAAATCATTAAAAATTCAAACAATTAAACACACCCAACAGAATTAGGACACTCAAGAACCAACCGTTCATGAATACAAAGAACATGCAAAATGCAAAAAGATAATGTGAAAAAAATACTCTCTCTATATATGTTTCTCAGTCTCCGTAATCCGTAATTATCATTAAATTGAATTTCTGATCATAAAACTTTACCAAAATATTAATATTAATATTAATATTGGATACTTTGATAATCGATAAAACTTATTTTGAATCAAACAAATTCAAAGTTTTGAATAATAAGTTCTCTTCATTTTTATTATTTTCAAGATCCTTATTAACATTTTTTAAGGCAGGATGATATCTTGACCAATCGACCTTCGGACTATATACAACCTTGCGTGGTTTAGGTAAATTCATTTCGTTATTTATCAACTTCATAAAGAAGTCAATGAGTGCATCTTTATCGTTACAATTAGAATAACTTTCTAACATGTTAGAAAGACTGGATATATCATTTTCTATTGTACTTTTGGATTTATTAAGTAATCGTAACGATGAAGAAAGCGCAATGTAGTCCAGATTCTCAGTTAAATTCTTTACGTAATTTTGCTTAGAATTATCTTCAATGCCTACGTTATCATCTTCATCAAAATCATCATCATTCTTTGGAGTCAACAATGGTGAATTTCCATAATCTTTTTCATTAGAGAAATCAAACAGTACTGACTTAGCCCTCATTGCTGGCGGACTTGAAGCTGAAGCCTCGGAAGGTGACGGCGACCGTTGTTGTTGAGGATGACCTGGGTTCTTCAGGCTCTCCTCATCATCACTTTTAAAGTAATCTTTACGCTTGCTCACCTTAGACTTCTTCCCATGATATCTATTATTGTTTGTTATATCCTCTAATTCGTTGATTTTTCTCTTCTGCTGTATCTTCATATCGTCTAAGCTTGCAGCCATCTCAATCCGCATATATTTTCTATGTTATTATGGCTCTTTCAAGTACTACAATACTGATTAGACTGTATTACCCAGTTCTTTAAGTAGTATTATGCTGATATAATGAACAACTTGTACTTCTGTTTAAGCTTTTTATAAGTGTGTATCCAACTCACCAGTGAAATTTCACACTATTAATCTGATTGTTTGTGGGTATATTCCAATTAAGGTTACCTTTTCTCTATGATACACTATCTACTGTTATTAGATATATACTATTCCTAAGTCTGTGAAAAAAGAACAAAAGAATATATATATGCAAATACAGTTCTTTCTGTTAAATGTGGTGAATAAATGAAATATTATAATTCCTTATAATTCCATAACTACGGATTCAAGATAAGGGGGGCTCGAATTGAAGGGTGGCAACTTCGATTGTCGCAGTGGACGTCGAACGCCAAATTCTTAATAAGCAGCAGGCAGGGTAACCGCAATACAGTTGCTCCGGCCAACCTTACCGAGGGGATATTACAGTATATGCCGGAAACTATGACAGTCGTGGTGTGTTGCGGATTGGAGTGTAGTCGAAATGCATTCGCGTTGTTGTGAGGGTGCTAGGATGCGAAGTCCAACACGCGGTGTGTAGGATGGTCATATATATTCCGAGGTCAGTTTGATTATTTTGTGGCTGGTGCTCTAACTTTCGCTTTACCAAAATAAACAAACTCTGAAGCATTCCAGAAATAGAGGGGTTCGAGATAGTGTCGCTTTAGTTGCGCCTCCAGTTAGTTCCCCCATAAAGTGTGGTATTCTACTACCACCCAAACCTCTGCTATCAATTCAGGCAAGAATACAAAGTTGCAAATAACATCACATTCGCTATGTCTTTTGAGGCCACATTCGTGTCATGTTACGTAGAAAATGATGTTCTTACCGTTGGAATTAGCAATGACCGATATGTACCCACAAAATATATAATACTTACGAGATACAATGAACAGTGCCAGGAAATAGATAGTTGTGTAGGATACGAAACTGACACCACTCCATATCCTCTCACCAATGTCGTCAAGAATATAAGTTTATCTTCACATTGTTTAATAATTACTCCTTTTGCTCAAGATATTGATGTACCCATTTGTAAAATTGATCTCCCAAGGGACTTGGACATAAAAATGTTAAAAGACCATCTTGAGCAGATAATCCAAGATACTAGCATCACTTTGACTTTAAAATAGTTATGGTGTTACAATTTGCGTTTGATAGGTGTTAGTGTCACCTTATATATTCACAGTTTTAAATTTTGCAGGTTACATAATATATAGTAGTACTATATTAGTTCTATTTACATGCTTCATTATCAAACTACTTTTCCTTTTCTGAAGAACCACCAATAGAACCGGCATTCTTCTTAGATGATCCCTTTCCTAAGCTTTTGGCATAAGATGTTGCAGATTTAACATCATTCTTCATGTCTTGAGATTGAATTTTCCATTTATAGAATATACCATGTTTGGCACGTAATTCTTTTCTCTTTTTCTGGACTCCTCTGTTGATTATTCCAACTTGTTCATCGTAGGGTATACCGGCCTCAGCTTCAGCCAATGATTCTTTACCAAATAAGAAATCAAATACTCTTCCGTCAGACCAGAAAAATCCTTTTCTATCCACAATCCAATTTTTATTCTTATCGGCTTCCTTCAAAACAAAAAAAAATAAAGAATTGTCAGCAGTACCATAGAAACCTTTACCTGTCCATACTCTACTGGTATGTTTACGAACAATATTGGAAAGTGGCATGGTGATAACTGGCGTAGGTCTTCCTGGAAGTAATGGATAACTGGTAAATTGGACATGTTCTACTGGCCCCGGTAAGTACCACATACGACGAACCAATCTAGTAGGGAAGGTTCCAAAACCAAATGCGGCTCCAAACATGATACCACTAAGAATAGAATATTTAAGCAAGGAAATGAGCCATTCCCTCTTACGAACAGGTTCTGCAAGTTCATATTCGTTTTCTTCGTAGTCTTTATTAGCCTGAAAAAATGCATACTCCAACAAGACTAAACCATAAGCAGTAAAAACAACAGCACAACAGAAACATCCTAAGAAGTACAATCTATGTGGTTCCGCTTCATATATCAATTCTGGTTTTGTCTTATTCTTAAGAACTTGGATAACCTGGCGAAAAGTGTATTTTGGTCCAACTTGCGGGACACCTGGTCTAGGTAATAATGTAGGGACTATTTCTTTGGTCAAAGGAAATTTGGGTATTCTAGATTTCAAATCGTTTGTTTGGACCTCTTCACCTGGTATGTGTTGTTTCATGTGTTTCCACTCACCTAGAGATGGAAGATCCTTTTTCAGACGGATATCATCCGGTAAATTAGATTTGAATCTAATACCAATAGAGACCCTATTAATAAACGGTATATATGGAGGGCGACTATGGCTAATAAGTCTTAAACTAATCATTACTTATATAGAATTATTGTAAAATATCTTTCTGATATTGGAATGCTTCATAAAATCTTTATTCTCAAATATTACACAAAACCAAACAGTAGTTATCTGTCAAACAACTATTAAATGATTCTGAATAATAGTAAATAGTAGCAATACAGACTATAAATACAACTGTACGTCCAATAAATTTGATTCATAAAAGAACTATAACAACATGGTAGCTTTTATTAAATCTAGAAACTATATACTGTACATTATATGAACACCATTCAAAATTTGCAATCTAATAAAAAATATCTATGATCTGCAAATATGTATATATCTTTTTAATAATTTCTAAAACATCTATTTGGATAGGAAATTTCTATTTCCAGTAATTATTTTGTCTTCAATACTTATGTAGTGAAATTTTATATATTTCTGTCAAGTGGATAATGAAATTGAACAATAGACACATAGAAATTTATAGATATTAATATAAAGGAGAAAAGAAAAGTAGGTTAAACCTATAGGTTAAATAATTACAAGTAGTTGAAGTTCTATAGTTAGATTAAATTTTTATGTAAATGGTAAAAATCATTCACTTAAACCAAACTTTTTCTAAACCATTTTTTCTATTATATCCCCACATTTAGAAGTAATCGCTGTTATTACTTTCTTGAAATAATTACATATTTGGAACGTTATATTTAATCGGAAAACACAAGTTAGGCGTATGTTTGAATACGGTTAAGCTTGCAACTCTTCGTCCTATTTCCTGTATAGCTTGAAGCACTTGTACCAACAGTAGAAGGTCTCTTGTTGCTAAAACAAGAACTTCCGCCAAACATCAACTGCGTAGAACTAATCTTCACTAAAACACTCAATACCAGTAAAGCTTGGGAATGATTCCTTGAAGGAAAAGTAAAAAACATTTACATTTTGTACCCTTTTCTTTTCTGTTAGCATAAAATATCGACATTTTTTGCTATATGACCACTCACATTTAACCATTTCATCCTCAAAGCTTGATTTCTTCAAAAAAAAAAATAAGCTTGAAATATGATTGAATTTCACGACAAGAAGTAACCTCTCTTCAAAGTGATATGATAGAGAGCATTCATCTAAACTCAACTGATAGACTGGAGATTTGTTGTGGAGTCATATATTTTATGATATATTTAATTACAGGTTAAAATTGAACAGACTGTCATGTAGAACAAATAGAACAAATAAAAAAATGCAATCTTTATGCTTCTAGGTAATTATTTCAATAATATAGTCATTAAGTTATCCACAGTGATTAAAAGACCTAAATTACTAAACTATTTGTTTACTACTAAATATTGTTCAACGGTATCGTAAATAGATTTTTCAATCCCAATATACTTGAAACCTAATACGTCTTCAGTGAAACTAGTATCATGCTTTACTGGGGACGCTGAGTCATTATTGATTAGATTGCTCTGATCACCGGTAGGGAGCTTTTCACGAAGTTGGGGAAATTGTTCTCTGATGGCACTAAGGATAGCTTGCTGGTTAAATATATCAGAAATTGTCAATAATCTCTTACCAATTGCCTTCTCTGAAGTAAATGCAACAATATGTGCTCTAGCAACGTCACGTACATCAATTGACGCACCAATGACCTGGGGAATATCATCTTCTGGTTTCAATTTAAGTTGAGATACTATAATATTGGCAGAAAAGTTAACATCACCCTTAGCATTTTCACCAAATGCTTGTGGTCCAAACACATAAACAGGATTAACAACAGATAAACTGAAATTTGGATTTTCATTCTTATAGAAATCCCAGGCAGCTTTTTCAGCCAAGGTCTTGGATCCAGCATATGCTAATCTATGATTTTTCTTAGCTTCTTCATAAGTAATATCTGTCCATGTTTCTTCACTCACAGTGCCACTGGTAATAGCTCTATGACTGGCTGCTGAATTAACGGCAACATAAGAAGAAGTTACAACTACTCTCTTGATTTGCGGGCCGTATTCCTTGATTGCATTCAAAACATTCTTAGTTCCTTGAATTGCTGGAAGCAACAAACCTTTTTCAAAATCATCACCCTTATACTCAACTGGTGATGCAGTGTGAAGAAAAACAGTGGCATCTGGGTGCTTTTTCAAAGGCTCATCAAAAGCACCTTCTTGTACTAAATCTTTCACAATTTCATATTGAAATTTATCAGTATTCAATTGTTTCTTTAAACCTTCACCCTTTTCTGCACTTCTTACTGTACCAATAACGTTATAGTTGGCCTCAATTAATTGCTTAATGATGTGTTGAGCAATAAAGCCGGTAGCCCCAGATACAAAAACAGATTGAGTCATTATTATTAAACAAGATATTAATCAAGGTTATAGTTACTCTAGTAATTAAAAGAGAACGACTTTACAATTGCATTATCGGAAATTTCGTTCTTTAATAGTTTTTGAAATTTAATATTTCCGTCTTAGTAATACAGTTTCATATTTCCATTATCCACAGTGGCAAATGGGTGCAGATCAAACCAAATTTTCTTTAGTTACCGAATTTTACAGAACGGATATAATATTCTTTCATTTGAAAACATATTACTATTCTACGAAGAATAAGATTTCTATATGTACGACGGCAAAAATGGCTAGTTCACAGTTGCAGTCGCTACTATACTAATGAAATATTGGTTTATATATAAGTTAACTACATGTTTTATTCTAGAGGCCCGATTTGTATTCGTTTAAACCATCGTAACAATTATTTTAATCGTTCATAATTGAATAGATAGCAATAAGTCTATGGTAGTGATACGCAACCGCAATTGTTAATTTCGGAGATAATATGATTACTTATCGGATTTACCAATTTTATAATTATGTGCGATATCCCATTTAATCTATAATTAAAGTCATGCCTCAACAATTTGGTTTCTTGTGATTCAGGAGATGTTGTGATTAACTCATTATTTTTAGGTAATACTAATGTATACAGTGTGTTTTTGTATAGATTGAGATAAGGACAACAAATATGATGTATAGATTTGCATTTAATCCTGACTTTGGTAAATGATATTGGTATTTTTAATTGTTTGCCATTATTGAACTCTTGACCAGTTTTGTTGCATATGATTTTTAAAATGCATTGATTTGGAAACTTTCAAATTTCCGGTACAATGATCCTAATTTGTAATACCAAATTTGTTGGATTTTATTTTTGTAAAACAAAATATATTACGAACACTTCTATAATTCCAATTTGGTGATGATACTATTAGTTGCATTTCGAAATTATTGTGTATTAGGACTCATATCAAATAATTGTGTGAAGAGAAAAAGGGGATTAAAAAAGTTAATCCTGTTGTTGTGTCAACATCGGTTCTATAGCTAACTACATAAGCAGAATCAAAAGGCATAAGAAGCATAGGTGAAAATTCAGACTATTCGATAGCCTGATACTTGCTTATTAGTTTATCTGAAGCACTCGATATCAAAATATGGCTTTAACAAACTATGTGCTGATTTGAAAACATCTATTTATTGTGTACCATAACAAATAAATTCTTTATTAATATTTGTCAACCCCATTTTGGTTGAATAATCATAATAGTACTTATCATTAAGATATCGATATCAATTTTTTGCATCAATTCTACTTTAGGAAGAAGATTTGTAGCACGCAATAATAATTTAGTCTAATAAACTTTTTAGTCTCACCAAAATACACAAAAGCAAATGGTTCCAAAAATACTTCTTGAAAGCATACAGTTTTCTATTAATCACTTTGTAATCAAAGCTATCAGAATAAATCTGTCTCTACCTTTAATTAAGAAAGAAAAAAAAAAAAAAAAAAAAAAAAAAAAAAAAAAAAAAAAAAAAAAAAAAAAAAAAAAAA
>JAJMIA010000079.1:0-11504 GCA_030583345.1 Schwanniomyces pseudopolymorphus | reverse complement strand
CACCATCCTACACACCATCCTACACACCATCCTACACACCATCCTACACACCATCCTACACACCATCCTACACACCATCCTACACACCATCCTACACACCATCCTACACACCATCCTACACACCATCCTACACACCATCCTACACACCATCCTACACACCATCCTACACACCATCCTACACACCATCCTACACACCATCTGGTGATATTTCGCGCTCGTTTTCCGAAAATCAATCACATGATATTCCATATGACTGTCAATACCGTTCTTACATGATCTTCCACATGATCTTCCACATGATTTTCCACATGATCTCCCACATGATCTTCCACATGACCTCCCATATGATTATGCTTTTGATTATTCTTTATTCTTCTCACAAACATCACCATTACAATGCTCCTTTGAGTTACTTTAACTCTATTACTGATGTTCTGTTCCTACGACAATTGCCTGGACTGACTTGTAATCAATTTCCACTTTTTTTGCTTTCACTCTCTTTTCTTGTCTTGTCTATATTTTCTGTGATTTTACCTTTATTTTGAACTTACTCTCCTATTTCGCGAATACTTTTCTTTATTTTTCAACTTTCGCAATTTTCTTACATTCCTACTACTTCTTACAAATACTCTATATGTATAATTCATTTTTAACTTTTATATGTCTCTACTCATTATTTCTATCTATATTTACACTTGCGATCTTTATATATTTTTATATTGGTCTGCATTACTTTTTTGTTCAACTGAATTTATTTCTATCGTAATTCTCACTGAAGCTACGCTAACTTCTAAACGTGGTCTAGAATTGCTTCCATATTGATCCGCCAATTTTACTTCAATTTAAAAAATACTTCATATGCTCACTCTACTAGTACATTTAAATATAATGTCCTACTTTACTTCTATATTCCGGTAAATTTGGTATCAATTCAAGAGTCCTTTTTATACCTCCTACAACCGTACTGCATATACATATCGCTTTGGGCTCGTTCTTTTCTTAGCAGTGGGAATTACCACGAGAAATAACTCCAGCTAATTCCACGAATTTCAATTCAATATCAGAGGTATTCCAGATGGTGATTCTACTGCTTTATTTAAATACAATAATTTAGTTTTCTTCTCCATTGACTTAATTTTGGTCTTAATTCATGAGGCCTAATTAACCACCCCTAAGTGTACTGCATATAAAGTAGATTCTGCACTATTTTAAATATCTGCTTCCTATGGTCATATTATATTCCCCGGTTCTATGTATATTAATATACAAACTTGCATAAACCTAATCATTGCTGTTTTAAATATCATGTCATACAAAAAATTTGATTAATTGCCTATTATATACCAATTAACGCGTATTTAATTTTATAAACGCGATTCACGTCGACGACAAAAACATTTTCTGTCTAGATTTCACTAAAATATTTACTTTCTTCTTACCCAGAAAGAAACCAGAATAACAGACTGAGGAGATTTATCGAAAAGGAGCATCAAACGACTCTTTCTTTTGTTATTCTCTTGCGCTGAACTCAAAAGAATAGGATACAATAAATAAATTAATATACACACCATCCTACTTTAGTATTCTTAGTTATTCATTGATAAACTAAAGTATGTCAAGCAGGTTGGGTCACAAAGTTGCTAATCCAAGGGATAAGCATTTGGAATACGTTTCGACAAGATATAAGCAAGAATTTGTCAAAAGTATAAAAAGAACATATACATTCAAGGTTAAATTTGAAAAGCTTAAATGGTGGAGAAAACATGGATTAATACCACCAAAATATAGAATAGTATGTCCTTTTAGATATGAAGAAGAAAGGTTGGAGATTGAAACCAGAATACTTGATCTTCATATTAAAGATTATGAGCAGGAAAGCAGCTTTGATGAAATAAACCAATTATTGAATATGAAAAATATACTAAATGCTTATTATGAAAAAATAAAGGAACTCCAAGAATATCTATCAGAAGAACAAATACTGCAATTTGTTGGATTATTTCCAAAGTATAATAACATGAACCTTCAACAAGCTGGAGAAGAATTACGAAATGAACTTTTAGATATTCAACTCACGGAAGGACATAAATATAAGGAGACAGTTCAAAAAGCATTAAGTAGCTTAGAACGGAACGTATTACAAAGAGATGATACCAGTGATGAAGAAATGGTAGAAATCACAAAAAAAAATCCAGACCCCCTCCGAAAGGAAGAAGAAAAAATACAGCAACAAGAAAAACCCACGACGAAAGAGAGGGGGGCAATGGAAAAGGGAAACACAAGAAACCAAAAGAGAACTCTACAAAGAGAAGAAACCAAGGAACAAGATCAGCCTAAGTACAATACATATACTAGGTACTAATGTAGATATAAAACCATTAGAAAAGTTGCTAACATATGGAGAAAAATTTATACCTACACCAAAAGTTTACCCAGGACTAGTTCCTAAACTACGAACCATAATAAATACTAAAGAAGATTTATGGCGAGATATCAAACTATATGAAATTTTTGGAAAGAAAGAATCAAACGAGGAATTTGATCCAAGATTTCATATATATAAAGATAGAAAAACGAGATGGACACCTCAGGATACAGAAAAGAATGGGGTATTAAGAAAAGAAATACATAGAGAATTTGAAAAGTTTATCAAAATACCACTTAAAAGTAAAAACAATATTAGTTTTAAGAAACTAAAAGAGCTCGAAAAGTTTCAAACTGAAAACCAGCTTATAATTAAACAGCAGATAAAAATGTAGGATTAACAGTAATGAGTTTAAAATGGTACTGGACAGAAATATCCAAACATCTCAATACAAATAACTACTCCCGTATTGGAGAGAGTGAAATGATAATAGATATTTCACGGGATCTATACGTAAAATATCTACAAGTTCTAAGGGAGTATGTAAAAGGATCAAAGCTATTTAGCAAACAACAAAAGAAGTTCCTCTATCAGGTGAAAGAGGTTGATTTTACAAAACTTCCACAATTCCATTTACTTCCTAAGGTACACAAGAAAATACCTAGTACAAGACCTATTATACCAACATATAACTGGGGAACAACGAACTTATCCAAAGTACTTTCAGCACATCTTAGTCTTAAAGTGAAAGAATATCCTTGGATTCTAAAAGATACATATGATATCATAAATAGGCTAAAAGATATCAAACTTCCAGATAATATAGGATATAATATTATTACTGGAGATATAACCAGCCTTTACACAAACATCCCAACTAACGAAGGATGTGAAGCTGTAAAGGAGTTATATAATAACCCTCAAGATTACACAGATAATAAAGCAAATACCTACTCTAAGCTTACACAATTTGTCATGGAAAACAATTATTTCAGTGTGAACATAGAAAGAAATAATTGGTTATACAGACAAAAAATAGGAACAGCTATGGGAACTAATATGGCGCCGGAGTACGCCAATTTATACCTAGCTATAAATGAGGAAAAATTTATTCACACAATTGAAAGTGAAGAGCAAAAAGTATTTTACTTCAGATACTTAGATGATATCTGTGTCATATGTCCTGAAGAGAATACAGATCGTATACTCAAATATATTGAGAAAATGCTAGATTGCCCACTTCAAATTAATTGGACCAAGAAATCTAAAAAAGAAGCCTTTTTAGACCTTGAAATTGAAATATCTAATAAGAACAAGATTACACATGAGATGTATCGTAAACCAATTAATACATACCAATATCCACCATGGACAAGTTTTCATCCACTTACTACTAAGAAATCATTTATCTTAGCAGAAGTAAAACGAATAAAACTAACATGTAATAAGAATATGATGAAACATATTAAAATCTTTTACAAAAACCTCAAAATAGAGGATACCCTAAAAAAACTATTCAGGAATGGATACTTGAAGGCATTAAAGATCCTACGGTTACGCCCAAAGACCCAACCAAAGACAAGATATTTCGACTAAAAGTTAAATATCACCCCATCTGGGAAAACCGACAAGCCAAGATATTGAGAAAACAACTACAATATCTGATTTCAAAACATCTAATCCCTTGTAGATTAATGTTTTCGAAAGCTCGGTCTAGGAACTTATCAGAGTATTTAAATCGGAACAATAAATTTGTCCAAAATATAGATAATCCTCGCCTCTTCCACACTATTATAAAAGGAATCGATAAAAATAAAAGACTAAGAATCGATTAAAATAACAAGAAATCGACGATATCGAGATAAAATTTCCGAGATTCTTTTCCTCGTTTAAAAATAAGTCAACCCGATAAAAAGTCGCAGAACTCAGCGTAATATGCGAACTATTCACCTACTAATTTGACGATCTATACAAGAGCAAAAATTCAAGTGGTTATATACCGGAGCGAAAAATCTTTTCGCGAAATTTTCAACCTAAATATAATAGAGACATACGAAACGAATAACAAACTGATGAGATTTGTCGAAAAAGAGCATAACGACTCTTTCTTTGTTATTCTCTTGCGCTGAACTCAAAAGAATAGGATACAATAAATAAATTAATATACACACCATCCTACACACTCTTCGACTCCTCTACTCCACTCCTCCGAATTATACCTATATGAAGACTTGCAAACTGGCTTGATATACATATCATAACATCAATCCGAAAGTGTGTTGTATCAGAGATCCATAGACTTAATTTATTGTAATCAAAAATTTGTTAATATAGTTTCGCAAATTTTCTTTACAGTATGTATATATATTATAAGTTATAACCAATAAAAACTATAAATGCTTAATATCATTGTTTTAATGATATTCAAGGTACTGTACATCTTTTTTTTTATTTATGTTTATTTGTTTTTATTTTGGTATAAGTATATTACATAAAAATGTTTTTTTTATCTTACGATTATTACAAATATTTTAAATTTTTACTATTATTTTCTTTGTACTTTAAAATTATATATTTTTACAGCTGTGTAGTATTGGTCAACCAAATCAGAGCAGTTCTCATAATAATTAATATATATTTTTCTTCTGTTTCTTATGCCCTTTCTACAAATGTAATGTAACTTGCTACTTCCACTTTTTTTCTTCAGGAGTAAGGGACTTATAGATTTTACTGCTATTGATTTGTTTCAGAAGAATATATATTTACCTTGACTTTTGTTAATTTTACTATAGTTAACTTTAACACATCTAGAAAATTTAGTAAAAATAGAATTTTTGCTGAATGCTCACCATTTATATTTGTTGGCGCGTAGAAAGCCAAGAAAATATTACGCATGTACAAATTATTTGTAATGGTTGATTTCCTTAAATATTAAATTTGTCTCATATGGACACATTTATACATCCGACGGTGGTTTTAGTATCTTTAATACTACATTGAATTTAAACACGTTTATTGCTTTGTTGTAAGGTTGTGTTGGGATATAATAATATTTAAATTCTCAAGAACTGTCACAGTAAAAGCGATGAGCTGAAATTATTGTTCGCATAATTACTGCAAAAGACGAAAAGTAGCTGTACGAATTGAAATTATTTGGTAGCTACACCTTCCTCAAAATTTTATTCCGAACTTACAAAAAATATATAAATGCGAGGTTTGTATACTTTTATGTTTAGCTCTAATTTCTATGATCTTGTTCCTTCAACTTATTCCACTTTTAATTTGATAAAATTTAGAAGGCACATAATTCACTTAACTCCTTAATATGAGAATTGCTATAGTCTTATTCTACACTTCAATATTGACGATTGTGTTATCAGAATTTCCGTGGTATGATGCTATGACTGGTATAAGAGATACAATACAGAATACTGATGGTGTCTGGCAAAGAGCCACTTTATGGGGTGCATTTACCAGTTCCGGTGTTGGGACTGCGCTCTTCAGTACTTTTGTGTGTACAGAGTGTATACGAGAACACAAAGATCCAGTAGTAGACTGCAGAGAGACGACCCACACATTATTAGTCTCTTTATTTGTCTAAATAGTCTCGGGCTATGTACTGTGGCGGACACGAAACGGGACAATCAGGGTAGGCTGATTGAGCAGGCTATTCAAGATTTGCTTGATAGCATATATGGCCTGTGTTTTAATGTACCAAATATTGTCACACATGATGCATATCCAAAGAAAGATGGATCAGAAGTTTTAATAACAAGCAATGATTTTCACAGGGAAGAAGTGCTATTGCTGCACTTTCTGTGCACCAACAAGGTACAGCATGCCGCCAAGTACACTTATATTTGTATGTTCTTGAAATCAATAATAGAATTAAAAAAAAGAACCAATTCCCTTTCCGGAAGTCCGCAAGTTAGGTGTTAAAGTTACGTATTAAACATCTGATAATAAAATTGGTAGGGAACAACACTAGACACATATTTTCAAGATGTAGTTCATTATGGTATGGGCGAAGGGTGATATGCCAAATACTTCAAGATATATTCATCTACTGAAAATTGGATATTATCAGCACGTTTTATTGATGAACAATAAATTTGGAAACAAATAGCAAGACTGCGTTATGGTGCTTAACAGTAAGTAAGTTATAATATTTTACTCATTGGTTGTTCTGTGATACAAGTAATGACTTGAAATAGTAACATATGTAAGGTAGTTTTCGAAATAGACTAATCATTGAAACAAATACTCTCTATAGAAGATGTAGCTATTAAGTTCAGCTATAAATTGTTGGCATGCTTGATTAAGAAAAGCGTTCAGCAAAAATATACTGAAGTACTAGATTTGAAATGATGCAAAATAATCTTGAATAAACCTTGCAAAATAAATTGTCTCACACACTATCTCTTCTTTTAAGCACTTTCTGCTTTCTAAGAAGTTCAAGTATTACCAGCAGATTTATTACAGTATTGAACTCTGATCCTGAATGGGAAGTTGTCCAAATCATCTACTTTTAAACTATTGAGCTTAAAAATTATATTGTGGCTCTCAGAATTGCCAAAAATGGTAATTATCATAGGGTTCTATATATTGCGCTGGAGTAGTAGGCGCTAGCCCCAATACAAGTGCTAATACTCTAACTAATACTTCAGATGTAATTATTAGTTAGGAATCTGTATCAGGGATTGGAACTGAATGCAGGAGAAAATACAATTTCTGCTTTCTAATTGATAGAATTAATATACTTTCATTATTCTCTGGATACGCCAGCAGAATCTCCTGTGAAGTTCCCAGTAGCTGTGACTGAATATTCTCTGAATGGCTTGGTCTATGATGATACTAGTGATATTAGTGGTGAGATCTCGTGGGCCCCTGTTTACCATATGTTGGTATTGGCTCTTTGGAATTTCTCAGCTTCTGGTCCTTTGAAGAAGTTTCTCAAGCTTATTTTTCAGATGACAAACTTTATTCATATTACAAAGATGAACCTATTTCCAACAAAACCATGGTTTTATCTGTTTAATAGGACGGGTAAAGTTTCTGTTGGTGATATTTAATGCGTCAAAAACGGAACAGTACATTTTTCTGTACTCAGCAGATAACTACTTTCTCATTGACTCCACCTTTAGTGCGGAGTTACTTTCAGCTGACGTGTAAGAAGACTAGTCCTATTTACTTCATAAGCAATCAATCCCTAATATTAAGGTTACATACTGAGTCTGATTTAACCTTATTAAAAACTTATGTGGAAGTGATCCTATAGTAGATTTGAGTTTAATTGATACATCTATAGTTTCAATCGTAAACGCCACATCATTTAGCTAAGCTTCCGGTTATATTGATAGCCTTGTAAAAGGGGGATAAGTCTATGCTTTCATCTCTAAAGCTGAAAATGGCACTAATTCAGTAATTGGCGATCTTTCACTCAGAGATAGTATAAGGTCAATTATCCAGACTTTCAATTTAGGAAAGTTTTCTTGAGCTAGTCCCCAAGTATTGGCTTCTTCTCCTTGACTCTCTTCTATGCATGATTTATTTTTGCATTTTAATTATAATAAAAATACTGCTAGATGCACACCAATTTAATGCCAAAAACAAGCTATGAAATAAGAAGGTGTAAAAGGTACAATATCCTGGTAATATAGAACCATGACTATCTACACTTTTTGATTTGTGTATGTCTAAGGCATTAAGTTTAGGGGAGTTATGATTATCGGGATAATACATCAGTTTTTAGAAGCCTTTGTATACAAAATTATATTATTTATGGAATTCTGTGAGTTCCTTTCTTTCAAAATATTATACTATTTATAACACATACAGACTACATATTTCTCTTGAAAATTTTGGAATTTCCAATATCTTCCATAGGTAGTAAATATTTATCACCTATTCAACTAATTAAATTATCTATCAATAGACTACACCACAGATCAGAGATATTTTAAATATAACAGGAATACTATCTTTACCGTTTAGAATTACCATCTTTTTATTTGTTATCATTTTTTCAAACAACTTAATAATACATATTCCATATAATAACTAAAGAGTTTTTGATACTCAAATAGACAAAAAAACTTTTCCTCCCCACAACAGGTATTATTATTACTCAAATTGGTAAACTCTGTTCAGATTACCAAGGAAGTTCAGAACCATCATAGGAAATAAACTTACCATTATCTTCTTTCTTTAAATTATTGAATAGCTTTACCAAGCTTTCACCACTGAACTCTGGTGTAATTTTAGTATTCTCAACTAATTCTCGAAGATGAGGATTTGAGTCAACAATCTTTTTGAGGCCATAGTCACCCATATCTGTCGAAACCATACCTGGATGAACAGAGATTACAATAAAGTCTTTATCCGATAGTTCAAAACTGATTTCTTTAGAAATATAATTAAGAGCTGCCTTAGATGTACCATAAGCTGCAGTACTGATGTTAAAGAACCCACCAATAGAGCCGGCAAGACTAGAAACAAAAATAATTTTTTTCTCTGTACCTTTAAGAAGTAATGGAAGAGCAGCCTGGTACAAGAAAATGGGCCCAAGCACATTTGTCTTCCAGTGACTTTCCCATTTCTCCTCAGAAGTTAAAGAAATAGGATCATAGCTGTCTGAAATTGCAGCATTAGAAATTAAAAAATCAATTCTGCCAGCAAGCTTCTTTACCTCTTCAATTGCTTTTCCAATACTATCCCTCGAGTTGGAATCAAATTTCAAAACGTGTACATTCATGTTATTTTCCGCTATCTTTTTCAACTCCAGAGAAGAGTCAGGGACTCTTGTTGTAGCAAATATAGTCACATCTCTCTGACTAAGTTTCTTCACTAAGCTCAACCCAATTCCTCGATTTGCGCCTGTAATGAAATACACTTTTCTTCCAGTCATTTATTAGTATAATTAATTCTTATTAACCACTTCCTATTCATGTTACTAAAAACTGATAAGTATTATTTGTTTAAATAGTAAAATAAATACATGGATTAGTAATAATCCGTGTTCATTGAAGCTCAACTCAAAAAGCCGATGCTTACAAATTAAAAATAATAATTACAGAATAATAGACTTTTATCAATAGAATTTCTTAAACCAGTATCTCCGCTATCAACAATTAACCTAATTTTCCGAAACTTCCACCCCATTCGGAATTGTTTCATCAATTGTACTACGGAAATTCCTTTACTTCCTTCGACACCTGTTGGAGTGTAAATCATCTCCGCCAACATCTAGAGGGATAGAAAAAAATTCTATACAATAGTAGTTATCGATGCGGCTACAATAAATTTATTTTGATTCTCCCAACCTAAACTAAATACAGAGTACAAGTAAAATCACCATAAATTCAAGTGCTTGAAAATTATTTTAGCATAAATTTTAATTGAAGTAATTAATTAATTTGGTTTGGGAAAAACAAAAATGCTAGCTAAAATATAATTAAACTAGAATTAAAGCAAATTAACTACCAAGATATCTTGCTGCATCCATTTAAACCATAGAATTTTTGCCACTTCCTAAACCCTCGCTAATATAAAATCATTTTTCTATTTAGCTTACTAATTATATTTGTGTTCCAAGTTTAAAAAAATAGGGCGCGAAAGAAATTTAATACCTAAATGAATTACTAATGTAATATAAAAATTAATCATATTGTACTGTTCTTCTGAATTCGCTGACGGAAATAATTTTTTAAAAGTTACAGATAAGTTAAGAATACATAAGAGGATTTATTTGTGTTAATTATTAGAATCGTTATTGATACTTGGCATATTATGTAATACTTATTCTAAGTGATTCAGGGTTAGCAATCCATAATTCTAACTACCTTTTGCATAGAGCATTAGCCAACTCCCAAATATTTTGGTGATAACTTCGAGAATGTCATTAACGAGGAGGAACTGTAACCTTCTGGTATATGAAAGATGGATTTTGAGCGAGCAATAATTATTAGCCTTAAAATTACGTCATTTTAATAGTAACCGTATTCAAAATTAATGCTTCAACAACAATAATCCAGCAATAATTAGACAGTTACGATCAAGAGGATACATTTTATTCATACGATTAATTTTGCTTCTATATTCTTACATTATTTTTGGAAATACTAGAGAAATGTATAAGGCGTTAATAATGTATCTTATCAAATCATTTCGTAATTAATGTATAACTTTTAGATATTCTTACATGTATAGAATTTTTATACTAGAGAGCGTTCAAAGCCTACTGCAAGGTACAGAATCAATTTTCCGGGATAAGCGTTATATTAATATTTAATTAATTAAAGTTCATTGGAAGAAACAATACTCCTACATAAGAAGAGATTGATTATCTGAAGAAATCACATCTATAACAAAAAGAATCAAAAAAACACTAATAACATCTCTCCCAAATAATAAGGAAAATTAAAAAAGAAATAGGTAAATAGCGCCGCCCGGTTTCGATCCGGGGACATCAGGGTTATGAGCCCTGCGCGCTTCCACTGCGCCACGGCGCTGCCGGTTACGATTGTGTTAGAGTTGCGTTAAGTTTATTGTGAACTATGCTGTATACTAGTTAGTATGTAACTATCCTCTTAATACTTAGCTAATCTATTCTATATACTAGTACGTATGGAGACACTATCTTATATACTAGATTCTTGACATGGCCTGATGTGAATATGCGCTTACATGTTTGACTTACTAAGCGATATGGTCCAAAATATACCGGCTGTAGTTTATGGTACGTAGTGCGGTGAATATATGCATCACGATGAAGCAAAATCCAATCACCGATGTTATATGTAATTTGTTGTCGTGACCGATTCGCATATCTTTCTTGTTCTGCTTGTGCTTCCATAATGAAATCTTGTGTTCTTATTTGTATCGCTTTTAAGGTAATTGCTAATTGTTGTGCTCGATCTGATTGATTCTCAAGAAACGATGGAGAATGAACGTTAGGAATTTGAGGTAATCTTCCTAAATCTGCCATAAACGGTGTTGTTTGAATTGACGTTTGATGACTACTATTGTATGCAAACTCTACTGCTGAGATGTAGTCTTGCCATAATGAGTGTTCGTTAAATGCATAACTTCTTAAAAGTCGATTAACGATTGCATTCACTCGTTCTGTTTGACCATCAGT
>JAJMIA010000078.1:0-12268 GCA_030583345.1 Schwanniomyces pseudopolymorphus | reverse complement strand
AGGTTGGCGTAGTGCATAGAGATATTAAGCCAGAAAACTTATTATTCACCCCTATTGATTTAATTCCATCAGTAAACCCAATTGCCAAGTTAAGAAAATCCGACGATCCAAGTACGAAAAAGGATGAAGGTGAATTTGTTCCTGGTGTTGGTGGTGGTTCCATTGGTTTAGTGAAATTAGCAGATTTCGGTTTATCTAAGCAAATCTGGGAGCATAATACCAAGACTCCTTGTGGAACTGTTGGTTATACTGCCCCAGAAATTGTCAGAGATGAAAGATATTCTAAAGAAGTTGATATGTGGGCCCTTGGTTGTGTTCTTTATACTTTGCTCTGTGGATTTCCACCATTTTATGATGAGAGAATTGAATCTTTGACTGAAAAGGTGGCAAAAGGTGAATATACCTTCTTAAGCCCATGGTGGGATGAGATTTCAGATGCTGCCAAGTATTGTGTTTCTAAATTACTTACTGTTGATCCATCTAAGAGATATACCATCGACGAATTCTTGAATGATCCATGGATGTTGAGTGGTATGCCATATTCTGAACAGAAAACTGCCCCTGCAATTCAAAGAACGAATGCAGCACCTAAATATTCCAAGAAATTCATGAGTAACACAGAATTATATTCTCCAGCTCTTGCTGCCATGAAAGATGCATTTGATATTTCTACAGCCGTTCACAGAATGGGAGAAGAAGCTGCAATTCTGAATAATAAGGACTACGGTAATATCATGGGTGGCCTTGTTGAAGAAGACGAGGAAGAAGATGACCAAGAATTAATGAGTGTGACCAACGGTAATGCTGATTCGAAGAATTATGTGATAGAGAACAGACATGCACCAAGATATCAAAAGCAGCAGGCCGCCCCTCTCACCCATAACAATGTTTATGAGTTAAATTTAAAGGCTGCGTCAATTTTGGAAAGAAGGAAAAACAAGCAAATAACGTTAGAAGCAAACTAAATGTTTCAATTCATGATCTGTTATTTTTTTGAATGATTCATTCTTACATTTCTAATATATTTAATCCTAATTTTAATCTTTTTATGAATATTTTTATTTCATCCCTATTATTTTTATCGTTACTATATTGTTACTTAGTAAATTGCAAATCACAATATATAGACAATCTAAATTGTATTCGCGATTTACGCCATTAGGGGCCAGATTTTTTTTTTTAACGGCCTTACTGCAAATGATTATTAATACCTAATCCTCTATAATAACTTGTATATAAATATATCATTTGAATGAGCAAGCCTATTCAATTAAACTGCTCTTTGATAGAGTTTAGTCTAAATAATTTATTGGAATATGCTGATGTTAGAAGTAAGAGTCAGGAGCAACATCCCGCTAAAAGAAAGAAACCAAATAAGAGGGCAAATGGTCTAGAAATTGCCGATTTGCAGTATAGTGAACTTAATAATGCATTACATGGGAAAAGAAGTTCTTTGAAGAAGGGAATAGGTGAAGTTTGGGTTTCATTAGTTCAAAAGACATACACACTAGAATCAGAATCACCTATACAACTTATTGAATTTCAGCATGAGCTTTCTGAATTTGAGACAACCTCAGAGGGAAGGTTAAAACTTCAATTAGATGAAGCCAAACTTAAATACGAAGCAAATACATCCTTACTTTACATTAAGCACAAACAAATCTCTAAATTGAAGTCTCAAGTAATTTGTTCACTAAACATGATCAAGTTACCATCAAGGCTTCTACATTTGTTTAAAAATGAACTTAGTTTGATGAATTTAGCAAATTCTAGAAAGGAGAAAAACCATATATATCAGAGTCTTCCTCTGGTTACCATGGAATTTGATTTGTCGACCAACATTTCTAAAATTGACATTCACTTTGACATACGGATTAAACCTAGTGTATTCAGCAGAATTGATCACGATTTAGTTACCAGAGTGATGATAATTATAGATGACATTTCAGGATTGTCAAGCGGAACTGAATCTACTAATATAATCAAAGATAATGACATTACAGCTTCTCCGGAACTTTTTTATAGAGCCATATCTGATAATACCGCAAAAATGTCTCATATAGAAAAAGAATTTGAATTACCAGAATTGGAAACTAGTCTTTTACGATTTCAAAGAAAGACCGTTAATTGGTGTTTGGAAAAGGAAAATGTAACATATTGTTGGTCTGAAAATAGATGTAAACCAATACCACTTATGGATAAGGAGTTTATATTTCAGTTAGTCAATTATATGTCAGATGAGGTTGATATTGAGGTATTAAATATAAATTGTTTACGGGTATTATGCAAGTTTTCATTTGGTTGGGAAGTTATCAAAATGAACAATACCAATTATTTTTGCAATAAGTATACTGCAAATTTAATGAGTCAAGAATCACTTTATCAGTATTTATTAAATTATTATAATGAAATTGACAAAGAATCATACCCTCAATACTTACCAGCCCAAGGATTATTATCAGAGGAGATGGGACTTGGTAAAACGGTTGAAATTACTTCTCTTATTCTTATGAACCCAAGGCCCATAAAAGAAATTAACGAACAAATTACAATTAAAAAAAATGCTTATGGATCAAATAAGACAATAACTAAGTCGAGGACTACTTTGGTAATAGCGCCTGATTCAATTTTGAAACAATGGGTCGAGGAGATAGCCAATTTAGCACCATCATTAGCTGTTACAGTATATGGAGGTATACAAAAATATCCTCCGCCTCTCAGGAATAATGCTTATTTAATCTCTGAATATCTAAGAAATTTTGACGTTGTGTTTACTACGTATTCAACTATTTCTAAAGAACTTGATTATGCTTTATATTCTGCAAATAAGAAGCCTACTAGAAATTATGCAAATAGAAAGAAATATGACGAATATGGCCAAATTATGGAGGAGGAAACGCCAGATAATGAAAACTATCAGGGAGCTAAAAATGAATTAAGTGAAGAAGAACTATTACGACAATACCAATTAAAATTCCAGTTATCACTACAATTGAAAAAGCCAAAAATTGCAAACGAAAAATCAGCAGAGGGCCAAGACAATACTGACTTTGAGAAGATTCTTCTTGAAGAATATGAGCTAGCTGAACGCCATAATGAAATTCCTTCTATCTATAAGGAAAATGATTACCAATCGCCTTTGATGTTAAGTCAGTTTTGGAGAGTAGTTTTGGATGAAGTGCAAATGGTATCATCTAAATTATCTCGAGCTTTTCAAAGTGCAGCTTTAATACCCAGATTTCATGCATGGGGTGTCTCGGGGACCCCAATAAAGAAAAACTTATCGGATTTACATTCGGTTTTAAAATTCCTTAAATTTGAGCCTTTTTGCAATGGCAATTTAAAATGCTGGGATAATTTAGTTTCCAGTAACTTCGGGCATGGACACAATGATTTTGTAAAGTTATGGTCTAGTGTTGCCTTACGGCATTCAAAAGCAATGGTTCACGATGACATTAAGTTACCTCCACAATATAGGGTTTTATTGACACTTCCTTTTAATCCGGTTGAACAAGAGAACTATAACCTGATTTTAGAGGAGTGTTTGTCAGCTATTTGTCTCGATGTTAATGGTAATCCAATATCCGAAGATTGGGAACCATCACCCACAGTATTATCATATATGAGACTTTGGCTCATTAGATTAAGGCAAATTTGCTGTAATCCACAAATTGGTAAGCTAAACATTTCATCCAGGAAATACAGATCAAAGAACTATTATTTTAATAATGGAGTCAATTCGATTTTGCAACTTAAAACGCTTAATGATGTATTAGATGATATGTTATCGAACGCAATTGAAGCTGTTATTGAAGCTGAAAGAGCTATTGTCCAGTTATATATGGATTGTGCACAATTCGAAGAATTTATTTTAAATCCAAAGATGGCATTATCCTTTTTAAAATGGGGAACAATTCAGACAGAAATTATTTTGGAGAGATTACAAATTCTTTTGAAAAGTAATATATCTGATTACAAGACTTATAGAAGTGCGAATAACATAGCTTCCAATGAGATTATAGATGACGATGAAATCGGTACATCTGAAGTTAGCCTGAAACTTGGAAGAAATGATGATTTGGAGAAGTATTCCGATCGCATCAGGAATATACGATTACGTATTAGAAATTGGCATATTTTACTTCATAAATTCTACTTTTTAACCGCTTCTTGTTATTTTCAAAGTTATAATGAAGAATATCAGAAGAAAATTGATGAACTAAAATTGAATGATAATGTCCAATACCCCAAACTTGAAGATTTAAGAAATTATGATAAATGCCAACAATCCATTGATTTAACTATGTTAATGTATAAGATTGATATGGTTAAATTTGTTTCCACAGACGATAATCTTAAGAAAAATTTAGATATTGAACCAAGCATAGAGGTTGAGAAACTTCAATATTTAGAACTGAAATATTATGATTTAGCTGAATCAATTAGACAAAAGATTCTTACAACATCCTTGACAAATGTTCAAAAGGTTTTAAATAATAGGATATTATCAAGGGGTTGGTACAGAGCAACAGAAATTCTTGACGATGGAGAATCTTTATTACCAAAGACTTCTAGAAAGTTTTTTAAAATTTTACCTTTAATTAATGGTGATTACTTGGGACTGCTTTCGTTTTCTATGAAATCAAAGGTTTTTATAGATAAAGTCAATTCAGTAGCTAATCGACTTAACGAACAGGCAACTCTTATTAATAAATGGGTTCTTGAATTAATAAATATTTTATCTAAACCATTGCTATCTTCCGACAAAAAGCCTGACGGTGACGAATACGAAGAATCTATAAATGACCAAGATCTTGTATCTTGTTACTTAATTGTTCTTACTCAAATCTTAGGTGATAGAAACGAGTTGTTAGTTGGAAATGAAGGGTCTGAAAAAATAATAACCATCAAAAAGATACAAGAGCAAAAGGAACAACAATCTGAAATAGCGAAGGTTAATGATCAGGCTTTTTTCACCGATTTACAAAATGCAAGAAATTCAGTTAGACCGAGAGGAAAATCCTCACTCCAGGAATTAGTGATGGAATTGAAGGACTTTGAATTGGATATGGACCTTGATGATATTGGAAATGAAAATCAATATAATAAATCACATGCCCACTTAGAGGTATTTGAAATTTTAGCTAACAGGGTTAGAAATATATTTGAAAATCAAAAGTTGGCAAACACCTTATTAACTCGTGAACTTACCATTAACTGTAATTATGTTTTTAATGCTCGTATTGACTATTTCAAACAATTACAACAAATTTCCGATAGTGTGAAACCAGCTTCATTTTCATTTTCGCAAGAAAATATGACTACAGATACGATAATGTCACAATACATTCAATTTTCACAAAACTACAAGAATCTTAATCTATCTCTTGATAAATCTGTTGCTAAATTTAGGTATTTGAAAACATTATCAGATATCAATGATAAGCCTGATGATGATGAATCTCTAATGTGTATTATTTGTCGGTCAACAATAACTATCGGTTCTTTAACACAATGTGGACATAAATACTGTAATCACTGTTTAAGTCATTGGCTCATGAATAGTAAAAGTTGTCCTATGTGTAAAACTTCAATTAATATGTCGACTGTCTATAATTTTACACACTACAAGCCTGACTTGAAATTAAATCAAATTCATGATAGTGAACTATTCGCAAAGGTACATTCTAACTTGTATTCTATATACAAACCAATGAGCCGTTCTACCATTGACGAAATTCAAAATATTCAACTTAAAAGCTCATACAGTTCAAAAGTAGATATGATTGTCAAACAGGTCTTATATTTGAGGAGCAAAGATACCCTGGTTCAGATTGTTATATTTAGTCAGTGGCAGGAATTATTATATATATTGGGTACTGCATTCCAGGCTGCAGAGATATCTTATTTGGCTTCGCATGGAACTTTAACGCCAGAGGTAGGTGCTGGGAGACGAGGATCAAAATATGATACTGTTGAAAAATTCAAAGATAAGCAAAATGGAATTACGTGTTTTCTCTTAAATGCTAGAGCACAGGCCAGTGGATTGACATTAATTAATGCCACGCATATTTTCTTATGTGAACCTTTAGTAAATACATCGTTAGAATTGCAAGCAATATCGAGAATACATCGTATAGGTCAAAATAAAGAAACCACAGTATGGATGTTCGCTATTGAAAATACTGTCGAAGAAAATATTGTCTTAATGTCCACAAATAAGAGACTTCAATATTTAAAACAAGATTTAAGATCGAATGATTCTGACGAAGGAAGTTCAATAGAATCTAAGGTCAAGGAAGAAGATTTGAGCCTTGCAGAGTCTATGACTCTTATGAGTAGTAGTGGAATAGATCATTTGGTGACTAAGAACAGTAGGGAGGGAGAAGAGGTAAATAATGCCGACTTGTGGAATGCTCTTTTTAGTACCAGAAATATTAATTCGAAACTGATTTTAAGTAAAGAGAAACTTTAGTACATTTCAACAATATACAATATATTTTATATTCTGTTTTTTATAAACATATGTAGTTCTATTAAATCAAATCATAAACAAACAAAGGAAGTATCATCATATCCACTATAAACTTTTCCAGCCTCGCTCAATTCACTACATATCTTAAGTGCTGTATCATCTGTTATACCCAATCTTTGAGCTATTAATTGACACGGAACACCTTCTTGCATTGTCGATGTGTATTCACGAATAACGTCCAATGCTTTATCATTTATTGATTTTGGAACTTCTACCCCATTTGAGTCATTAACGAATAGACCATCCTTTGATTCGCTAGCCTTATCAGTGGTACCTGTAACACCGTTCGCTTTTAAGTGACATGTTATAGCACTTAAATTATGATACAAGATTTCGTTACTGTCAGTTACTGGTCTTATAGTAGCATGTTGAATATTCTTTTTACCATTGAATTGCTTAAGTGCACCACTTACAAACACATATTTATTCAACAGTTGTTCGTATTTTTCTGATTCTTCGTTAGCATTTGACGATGAATCGTCAATCCATTTTCTGACTTCGATACTACCAGTACCGTCTTCAATGCTTACAATAATTGCAGATGTATTATTATCAACTTTTCTCACTACCCCAACAAAAGATACAAAGTTAAGCTCCACATTATGTATTCTGAACTCTCCATCTGGCACTGGTTGTGTAGCTTCGCTAATTTGCTTTAGAGTTACTGGTGTTAAACTAGATCGAACTTGTTGTCTTTGAGATCCATTTACATCTGCCAGAAACCCACCATTAACGTCTTGGTTACTGCTGAACCCACCATCGCCGTAATTACCGTAATTACCGTATTCTGCCATATTATATGTTTAAGATTACAGGATATGTTTGTAGAAAAATGTATCAATAGGACGCGTTTTAAATATAATTGATATTGCAGTTTTGTGTCACAACTACTATTATCAATACTAACTGTCAGTATCCGTATACAAAGATATAATTGAAACAAAAAACTTCAATATAATACTATTTCTATCTAATACGTAAGTGGTTCCATGAACATTATATATATAAATAACGGCCTTCAGTACTTCAAATCAATAAGCTAATATTACTTATCACTAACTGCAAATTAAATTATACTTAGTGGCAAAAATCTCACACACGAATTCTTTCTTGCTGATACTTACAGATACTGAGTCGGAGGTTCGAGTCCAACAAGCGCAATTATCTACGCGTCACAAAGTACTGAAAATCTTACTCTAAATTAAAATAAGTTATACCACGAATCATTGCATTGAATTATTTGATAGCAAAGTTTGATAATTAGATTGTATATTAGTCTCCTTGTTTTTAAGAAGATCTACGATATATAATACTAGTAAATTATATTCATGGATAAAAATATTGATCCATCGATTACCGATCTGGATCTCTTTCAGGTTTCTCTTGACCGTGATAGTAAGGATACACCAGATTTAGTACATCATCAAATTGATACAGACTCTTCAGGTCAGGTTGATAGTTCCTCTATTAGAAATGTTTTTCGTTTGAATGAATATGTTACTGATGCAACACAACATGGTCATAATGGGTCTACTGCAGCTGCTGCATTGAATATGATACAATTCAACGGATTCGAACATGGTACTAATAATTCACATATTGAAGATGAAGCAGAACATCTCTCTGGTGCTACACATTACACAGATTTTTCAAATAATGCATTACTTGACGAAGGATTTCTTTTAGACGAGAAGCCAACATCAGAGGTTAAATTAGTAGAATATAAGCCCAATGAGAAAACGAAAAGATTAGGCAGACCCCGTAAACATATTTCGAAAAAACTAGCATCTCCAGAAGATTCGTCATCTCAAAATTATAACGAGGCCATTCTTTCGAAGTTTCGTCTAGATGCATTGCCGCTTGAGGGCCCAGGCTCACGGGGAGGCAGACAAGGTGGTAGAAAGAATCCAAGAGGAAGAATTTCTGCTACTTCAATACGGAAAAGAAAGCTGCAGTCGCTATTAAATTTTAATATTGACAAAGATGGATCTACTCTAGCATTAGAGTTAAACTCAGATACACCAGAACCTAATCTGACTGACAATTCAATTAAGTCACCTGAAAACGAGGAATTCATAAAAGTAGATGAAAGAACAAATGATAATTTGAGCCTTAAAGATCAAGAACATATTAACAATAAAGAAAGCTCATCTGATGTCATAGAGTTATCATTCGACCCGGAAGGACCATTGTCGGATTTAGAAGAAAAGAATAAGAAAGATGAGACACCATTATCTTCTAAAAGGACCAAAATATCTCATAATTTCTCATCAACTCCAATTTCTAAAAATACGAAAAAGAAACCGACTAAAAGAAATTCAAAAGTAACATCTACAAGTCGTACGACAGTATTAAATAATCGCCACAAAGTAACAAGACAACTACCTGGTCCTATTATTCCTCTATATTATGATCTTTACGATGATAATGTCATAGAAGCTACACAAAATTCAGATGCAGCTAATGAGAAGATCGCATTAGGGTTCCCTATCTCACAAGCACCTTATGCAAAAGATATTATTTACATCATATCATATATCAGTAAATTCCAAAATATCTTGAATCTTGAATTCATAGGTCCCCAAGATATTGAGAATGGTTTAGGGTTACCTTCTCATATTACTAACTCCTCCAGTAAGTTTATACTGAAGCTCAAAGAACCAAATACTACAAACGATATAAAAAATGTCTCTCCTGTGATGAACGAATTATTCTTGAAATTATTGGGACTAATTTTGAATCGCAAAAGAGATATAACATCCCAAGAAAATGCCATTTCGGAATTAAAAACTCGAGCATTATATTTAGGACTTCCACTGGAATGGAAACATGGAGGAGATTTTAATAGAAAGGATAATAATGTTGCAGAGGATTCATATACAGAAATTTCAAACCAATATTTTAACCCGTTTTATTTTTCCCCTTTCGAATCAAATGGATTAAATGGGTTAGACCCCCTAGACAGATTAATAATGATAAGAGTTTTAATACAATGGTCATTGAACTCTTCTGATAAAATCAGAGACTTTGTGAGTGTCAGTACACAAAGTCAAGATTTCTTGGGTGATAAAGACACTTCCTATGTAGCTAGATCTGTTGCAAGAGGATTCAAAAATTGTGAAGATGCAAAGAGAGAAGCTGAAAATAAAATAAAACATCGTAAGAGTGATCTAAATGATTTAAAATATGTTGATCCAGTATCTGATCCTTTTAAACATTCTATGAGATTAAGATTAGATGAACAGTTTGCGGGTGATTGCGGGTTCAATGTAGGAAGATTTTATTTTTGTCGAATGTCAAGTGGTAATAGTGGTGGACTTTCAACTGTGAAAAAGATGCGTTCTATGGTACTGGAAACTTTTACGTTACCGTATTCCTCTCCTTTTAAACTTTATGTTCAAGACGTTCATCAAATGCTAGAAGACTCGCTCTCAACTTATGGAGTTGAGTTTAATAAAGAAAAGGAAATCAAAAGAGAATCGTCTTCTAATGTTTATTATTATGAAGTAGCATCAACTCCTGAAGAATTAAAAGAATTTGTGGAATATTTGTCATTAAGATTAGGGATTACTATTAGTGATGATCCTATAAACGTTCTTACAAATACATCAATGATATATAAACCAGTTATGAATCTATTTAATTATCTTTGTTGGGTATTAGAAATTGTTACCAAGCAATTTTCTATTCAATCAAATGATACAGGTTCAAGATCTTTGAGAAGAAAAAATGTTGATTATAATCAATCAAGTATGAATAAGGAATTAGGAACTCTTATAGATGATAATCAAATTGAGGAAGATGAAAATGCTGGTTACGAAAAGTTCGATGATGATGATTATTATGACGAAGGAGAGGAAGAAGACGATGGTAATGAGGAGGAGTATATTGAATAGTAACACATCCCACTGTACTATATTGTACTATATAAATTCCACAAGAGGAAATATTCTTTTCATTTGATTTATCTAATTAGCTCATAATAATAATAATAATACAATAGTAAATTAATTGCTACAATTTAAATTCTAGCAGATCCTAATAGAAGATCAATTTTATCCTTTAACATATTCTCGTTTTGCTCGAAATATTCAGCTCTTCTGACAATTTCTTCGTCATAACCTTCATCACTCTTCAAAGCCTTTAATGTTTCCAGTTGACTTTCTAACCATTTTTCAATAAAATTAACTGGATCTTCACTCAACTCTTTATAGAACTTTTCTCTCAAACTAGCATTTTGTAAAGCAACGATACCTAAGGATATTCTATTAGTTAAGTTGTGAATAATTGAATCATACTTGGATAAGTTCTCAAAAGTAGCTTTATTTATTTCAGTCAATTCCTTTTGAACAGATGAAACTGAAGAAGGTAAATCAATAGGAATATCAATAACAACATCTCCCAAAGTATTAGATTTACGGGTATTTATTTCATATTCAATAATAACTGGATCTCTAGGCTTGAAATGTGGTTGTAATAATTTGTAAAGGTTTGAAAATTTGAAAGTTTCAACTTTTAATAATGCCTTTAATAGCTCATCACATTGTACAACACTGAGGGATGAATCCTCTTTATCTTGGCCAACACTGCTTTCGCTCACTAAATCAGACGTTGAAACTGCAGGAACTTCACTGAAAGAATCTTTCTTCTTAAATAAATCCTTGTATAAAACATATTGCCAAATAGTATAAATTAATTCTTGTTGAGTGGCTTCCTGTTTACCTGTAAATCTAGACATTTCCTCGCTTAGTCTTAGGCCCGAGGAGTTACTTTTTATCATAAAAGCAATCTTTGACTTGATATTAAAAATACCTGATCTTTTAATTTCTAATCCATCAAAAACTGATTGTCTATTTGGGTTCTGTATTTGTTGAGCTGACTCATCTCTCCATTCTATTAAATTTGACAGGGAATCTTGAAGGTCCGGATAATCTGGTGTAGGAATTAAATCAATTGAGAGTCCAGATAAAAGTGTACTAAGTTTTAAATTCTTCGTATCTATACTTTCATTCTTGCCTATGAATTTACCTTCAACTTTCAATGTCCAAGTAGATTCGGCAGATGGGTCTACCGGCTTGCCTTGCTCTTGAAGTAATTGCTTTTGCCAAGGTTGATTTTCAGCAGTGTTATAAATGAAAAGTCTTAAGACACCTGTTTCTTTGGTGAGACTTGACAGATAGATCGCTTTTTGTTGTATGGATTGGAAATCCAAAGCCTTTCTTGAAACAATCAAATTAACATCGTGCTCTGCATCTTTTAACTTCTTATATAACTCCAAATTAGGAATTTTATCGTACAAGTTAATAGGAATGGTCGTGTCGGTAGGTGTGTATGAAATAGCAGGAGCAGCGGCTGGATTCACTCTGGGCTTATTTGGGATAGCCTGAGGTTGACCTTGAAATTGGGGAACTCCTTGTACGTGGGCTGCTGCTTGCATCGTAACGATTTATTTAATCTAGACTCTATACAACAAGTCAAAACCTCAACTTTTTGTTTTTATTCAAATTCGCTTCCATAATATGTCGCAATAAAGATACGCGACATTTATTGTTCAAGGTGTATGTCGCATATTTCTATTATTAAAGTGATAACCTGCTTCGTACTTGAAAGACTTGAACGGTTACCATGGCAGAAACAGAGGGAGTAGCAAGTAAAGCTGCCCCTGTAAGGGCTGTTGGTATTAAGATCAGGAAGCGGAAAATCCAGTCACCTGGAGATACGTCAAGTAGTAAT
>JAJMIA010000077.1:0-13443 GCA_030583345.1 Schwanniomyces pseudopolymorphus | reverse complement strand
AATGGAGTCATGATTGGAATGATATGATAATGACTATGTATCTTATAGAGTGGAGTAGCAACTCTAAGGAAATGCTATATAAGGAATAATTAGTGACTAAGCGAATAGTTATGATGAAAAGTAGTTATATTTAGGTATAATTCAATAGTAATTATAATATAACAATAAAACAATAATTAAGAGTCTAATCTCTTACACTGTTGTGTTAGAGTTGTGTTAGAGTTATAGTGTAACTATTCTCTTAATACTTAGCTAATTTATTCTATACTAAACTACTATGTAACGAACCTCCTTATATAGTGTCGGTTACACTACGCGATCTGTGGATGTGCCCCTATGATCCTTATCGTCTAATCCTCGTCTATTTGTCCTCTAACTATTGTCTAGTTCTAATCTCTATTAAGATCGTGTATATCATGATCCTGTACCTTATGTACTTGTAATCTCTAACATGTCGTAAGAGAACACAAGGAAGTATAGAAGATGAATCATATGATAAATGTATTTGAAACATGCAAGGTTAAACATACGAGATTCCAGGATGAAACACGCATTATAAATACGAGAAATTAAAGTCTAAAGTTTGAATATAGTAGAATTAAGGAAATTATAATCTAGTTATAAATAAGTGAATAAGTCCTACAATACGACAAGTTAACGTTTCATAATACAGGTAAGGTATATAAGACAGATATTTATAAAAATTACCTAATTAGAACCCAGTTTCCTTACAATTGGTAGCGCCGCAAGTAAGATAGGAACATCAGAGCAAGTTATTCAGGCATAATGACAAACAGTAGTACAGATAACATCAGTGAGCTCATTCAAGTTTTAAGAGACGAAGCTAATCAAAGGGAGCAAAGAAGATTCTTGATGACAGCAGTAGTTACGCCTTACACAGGGAAAAGAAATCCTTCCCAGGTTAAGAAATTCTTCATGGATATACTCAGGAAAGCTGAAGGTTTTGAATTAACTGATGATCAGTTAATCATTTTAGCAGCTAGAAACCTAGACGATTCCGCATGGGAATGGTATTTACAACACAAAAAAATAAAAGGACCATTTGTCAGTTTCCAAGACTTTAAAGATCAACTTTTGACTCAGTTCATTGGAACTCTTGATATTAATTAAACAGACCAATAATGTAGAGGATTATAATAAAAAAGTTATGCGACTTAGTGGATAAACTCCGAAAGAATTGATATCTGAAGATGTAAATTGAGTGGTTTAAAGAAAGAAATTCAGAGAGAGGTAAGAATAAAAAGACAATGATCTCTTCGAAGCAATGAGAATGGCAGTTATCTATGATGATCAAACAGGATCAAATACCATAGGTAATCGTTTTAAGAAAACTTCTTGGAATGTTACTCAAAAGGATAATCACGAAGACGATTTGGAAATATACTCCATAGCAGCTAAAAGAAAACATAAGAAAAAATGTTATACTTGTAAAAAGGAAGGTCATTTTGCAGTAGCTCTCATCAATTATACAGAAAATGGTATCGTAGGTTAATGCTTGAAGGTATAATCTTTATAATTCATTTCATATACTGCTAATTATTAGAGTCATGCAATAATTATGCAAATAAATTCTTAAAATTCTTAAAATATTAAAGTAGTATCCACATGATAACTCTTTGGATCATTCAATAAAGTTCACATAAACAATTTTATTTCGCAAGGGAATTATGATCGTATAGACAGTAGAAAGCCTTAAATAGTCTCCACAAAACTCCATCTCTTAATATTTAATTCACTTGAACGAAAAATTTCATGAAAAAAATTTTTGTTTATTTTTAATAAACAATACGAATCTTATCAGTATAATACTTATTATAATGAAAATACAAATATAAGCATTGCTTTAAAATGAATAACTCCAGCGTAATAATTCTAGTTTCTCGAAAATTTCAAAAATGAGCATTAGCAAAGCAGCTTTCATAATTGTGTAGTTAAATATAGTCTATTTGGATTTTATTAAATAGTCGCATACATACAAGTCTAGCTTTTGTTAGGAATAAAACTATTTCTAATATTGCTCGTTTCAGATTGATTTTATAATAGCAACAAAGTACAGTTTACATTGAAATTCTCAGTATGGGACTCAGATCAATTCAGAAAATCATCTCAGCGATTGAAAAGTCAGAAGGAATTGGGTCAACAGTACGGAGATCTATTGGCATACTGAAACAACGAGAATTCAATCCTTTCTTATTGTGTGATCACTTCTTCAGTTATGGAAAAGGTGGATTTCCGGAACATCCTCACAGGGGACAAGAAACTATAACATTAATACTAGAGGGTGCAATGGCACATGAGGATTTCACTGGCTCTAAAGGTATATTATATCCTGGTGATCTTCAATTTATGACAGCCGGCAAGGGTATTGTCCATTCAGAAATGCCAATTTCAAGTCCTGATGCCCCGACAATTGGTTTACAAATTTGGGTTGATTTACCAGATTGTATAAAACATATTGAACCTCGTTATAGAGATTTAAGATCTTGGGAAGTACCGGAGGTGGTTAAGCAAGACGGTAAATTGAGAACTAAAATTATTTCAGGAAAATCGTATGGTATTGAATCCATCAAGGAATTGGCATATACACCAGTTCAGTATTACCATTATATAATGAAAGCTGGTGCTACTTTCAGGCAAGAGTTACCTCCAGACTATAACTTTTTCTTATATATATTAAAGGGCGATTCATTGATTTTAAATAACGAAATCAAAACTAGTAAATACCATAACTACTTTTTTGGCCAAGATGGTGACCATATTGTTGGTAAAAATGTTAGTACTGATCTTAATGACGAAGATGTTGAATTTGTTCTTGTGGGTGGTAAAGTATTAGAACAAGAAGTTGTTCAAGGTGGTTTATTTGTTGCTCCTAACAAGCAAGGTATCAAGAAGGCCTTTGAGGATTATAAGACTAAAAGTAACGGTTTTGAAAATCTCAAATTTTGGAAAACCTTAATAAGTAAGGGTATTACAAAGGAAATGATTGATGGCCCTTTGAATGGTAATCTTGAGAAGAGAAAGAAGGAAGAAACGGCATATTTAAAAGAGCATCAAATTTCTGATAATTCTTATGAGAAATTGTAAAAGAATGGAAGGATCTGTAATATTTATATGATTTATATAGTTTGTAGAATTAAATAATTACTCCGATTTCAAGAATATAAATAAAGAAATAAAACAATTGAGCTCTATATAACCTTTTCATCATTACCTTCATTGGATCTATAATCAATTGAACCAAAATTAACATTTTTATTATAAATATCACGCAACCTATTTTGGTATCTATCAAATAAGACAATGACAAATGTGAAAATTATTAGAAAACAACAAAATGCAAGCCCAATTGACATTCCTAAATGGAATTTTGGTGAATTATCCGTATCCCAAACAATGATTGAGTAAGGTACGTCAGCACCAACCATTAATAAATTAAGCGAACCAAGAACAAATGCTCTGAGTTGCTCATCTTCTTTACACATCTCGTTTGCCCAACTCACAATAACAACAGAATAAGCTGCACATACACCAAGAATCGAGTTTCCGTAAAACTGGGCTGCTCGAGGAACATCATATTTGACCAAAATACTTAATCCACTAATCCAAAAGACACAAATAATAATCGAAATCTCCCACCTATTTCCTCTGATATCACTATAAAAACCTGCAAATATACTAGAAATAATCTTCACAGCAGATTGAATTGTTGGGATATTATTTCTTTGGTATGTGTTATACCCTTGAGATTTTAGAACTATACCCCAGTAATTTGTGCATTCTTCCGTAAGTTGACTTAAGACATATCCAATGCCGAAAATGTAAAATTGCCAAGATAATAACGATCTCTTAAGAATAGAGAAATCGAATTTATTAACCTTTTCAACGTTTTCAACAACCTGAATTCTTTTGCGACAATATTCAAAATCTTCCTCTGATAAAAAATATGATTTTCTTGGTTTTTCAGGAGTACCTGGAAGAATAAAATAGCCAAATATTGCTACTGGTAGCGTGATAATAAAATCAATCACGAAGATCCATTTCCAACCTGCCATTCCTGCTTTACCATCTAAAGTCGCATAGACACCAGATTGAATATAACCACCAAACATCGTACCTGCAGAGCCAGAAGCAATAAAAATAGCAGTTCTAGCATTAAGCTCTTCAGGTGTATACCATGATCCTAGAATAAAATGGATAGCAGGATAAGTGATTCCTTCAAATGCACCCAGTAATGCACGAATTGCTATAAGTTTTGGAAAAGTGTCACAGACAATAACTAGAAGACACAAAACTCCCCAAATTATTTCAAAGAGAGGTAAGATAATATGAGGCGAAACTCTTGTTAATAGTAACGTACCAAACAAACCACAGACACTATATGCTATCAAGAAAGTTTCTTGGAGCCAGTTATACATAGAACCCTCCAAATTTAGATCTTCTTTCATTCCTGATATGTAAGCATTACTAATGTTAGATTGGTCCAAATATTTTATAAAAAAAGAAAGACAGCAATAAGCAAGAACGATCCAATCTAATTTGAAAACCAAGTTTTTTTCATAAGCAGATCTTCCGGGAGGGTTCCAGAAGAAAAATTCTTTCTTCTCTTTTCCACTCTGTGGGTTTTTTCTCGTCGAAAACAATTTCCACTTTTCGCTCCACGATAAGTTAAGATCTTGAAACGTCAACTCATTTTTTTCTCCAGTATAAATGATAGGTTCTAGCCCTATTTCAAAATCCCCTTTCAGGTCGATTCTTTCTTCAGTATTAAGCATCTTGTAATATTTGATAACAATTTGATTTACCCTATATTTGAATATTTCATCTGATCTTTATATATAATTGGATTGTTGATAAGAGAAATTTCCGCTTACGGATGGAGCTTCTGCCTCACCGAATGCAAGTGTGCATATAAAAAATGTTGATGAGATTGAAATTCTGTGGAAGGTCGATACGAAACTTGTGAAAGACACTAGTGTGGTACGATTCCGTTGATAATTATATATTTAAAATGATAACTATTCGATGAACAACGAGAACGCTTTTAACCAGTTTATATTATAAACAATAAAAAATGACCCAAAAACAACCTATCAATTACTTGATTATCGGAGGAGGAACATTTGGTCTCTCTACAGCATTAGATCTTTTACGTAGAGGAAAGAGTAATGTGACTATTATTGACGCTTACCCAGTACCATCAGAAATCTCTGCCGGTAATGATATGAACAAGGTTATGCAAACTACTTCTAATGACGATTTCTACTCCTCTTTAGCTCTTGAAGCTCTTGACATGTGGAGAAACGACCCAGTATTCAAAGATGCATTTCATGAAACTGGAATTGTATATGCCGCAACCGGGAAAGAAGGTAAAGAAAGCATAGATTATCGGTACCAATACTTATGTGGTAGGAAAGACGAGGTGGTAAAACTCTCGGTTCCCGAAGAGTTCGCTGAATACGTGCCCCTCAAGGACGCCAGTCTCGGAAAAAGATTTCAAGATTGGTACGGATATCTACAAAAGGAAAATTGTGGGTGGACCTTCGCAAAGTTAGCACTTGAGAATTGCGCAGCGGAATGTCTTAAACTTGGGGCTGAATTTATTACAGAAAGCGTAGAACTGTTGATCTTAACCCACACTGGTGACTGTTTAGGTGTAAAAACTAGTAGCGGAAAAGAGATCAGATCTGAAAAAACTATTCTTTGTGCTGGTGCAAATTCGTTTAAATTTTTAGACTTCGAAAATCAATTACTTGCAAAATGTTGGACTTTAGCCCATATCAAGTTAAGTGATGATGAGGCATCGAAGTTAAAGAATATGCCTGTAATATTGAACCTTGATGGGGGCTTTGTATTTGAGCCTGATCATAATAACGAAATTAAATTTTGTAATGAATTTCCCGGTTATATTAATATGGAACAGGGTAATTCTGTGCCTGTAATAAAGAACACTATCCCGATTGAAGCTGAGACGCAAATGAGAGATTTCTTAAAACTGGTATTTCCAAAATTTGCCGAAAGAGAATTTTGCAAAGCCAGAATATGTTGGTGTACTGATTCTCCTGATCGCCATTTCTTGATTTGTGAACATCCCAAATACAAAGGCTTAATCTTAGGAACCGGCGATTCTGGTCAAGGATTCAAATATATGCCTAATGTTGGTAAATACATTAGTAAGGTGGCAACTGATGGGGATAAATCTTTAGATGAGAAAAATAGACAATTATGGAGATGGAGACCAGAGACAGGAAAGAAGAGAGATATAAAGGATCTTCAACAAAGAGAAGGTGGATCCAATGAAATTAAGGATCTCAAAGATATTACAAAATGGACTGATGGTACTTTAAACTCTACATTTCTGACTGTTTTGTGATAATTGCCAACTAGATATAGCTAAATAGAGATCACATGTGAAATTGACGACAGTTTATGATATGCATATATAATTACAGTAAGCTTAGTTAATAAAAACATTTAAATCAGATCAGTTTTTCTATTGTAAATAGCGCCATGGATGCTATCTAATGCAGCATTAAATTTGATTGGTTAATAGAGAGATCTAATCGGGTCTCACCTTCCATGATCGCACCATGAATTTCAAAGATAAGATGCCATGATAACATTAATATAACATATCAAGATCTGCATCTTATTTTCTCTTATCTAGAATAACTTCGAGATTGATTAAAGATGAACTGGAATTTAAGTACGAAATTTTAAAAAATATTAAAATTGACAGAGTCAAAGAACTAATAAGCATAGATAATTTATAAGCAGGCATACTGATATCATTATTTCATTAATTACTTACTTACTATATATTAAAATAGAAGTACATCCTGTCATTTACAAGGGAGTGACGTGAACGTTATTGATTGGCGAAAAATCTTATCAGAAGCAGCAAGGTTCATAATATACAGTCCAAAGATGGAAGTGTGATCTTAAATTTATCACGATTTACCATTCGACAAAACATAAATTATAACTCATACGAATAGTACATTTAAGAGCTTTCCAGCATTTATGAGATCTGATTATGACAACATTGTAACGGTTGATTCGGAACCTCCGATCAAAACATCTTTGTCTAATTCTTCAACACCATTAAAACTGCCAGAATTATCAGAAATAGATGACGATACTAAGATATTCCTTTCTCCCGGTAATAAAACCAAAAGGAACAAAATTGATGGAGCTAATGAACCAAGAAAGAGATCTTGGTTTGGCTGTGAAGAATGCAAGAAAAGAAGAATTAAATGTGATGAATACAAACCAAAATGCAGAAGATGTGAAGAGAAAGGAATAAAATGTAATTATAATGTTATTTTAAGATTTAGAGAAGATTATGTTGGAAAAGGTAAAAAGTTTGGAAGAGAAGGTGTCTGGTCAAAACAAGGTCTTAGTGAAAATTCAACTGCTCTTTTGATATCTAAGGTAAAGGATTCCGTTTATTTAAAAATCAAAAACCCACAAAAATTGACATTTATTAATTATTATACGAACGAAATGAAAGAAAAGGCATTATATATAAGACCATCATTAAAAACTTCAATTATACCAAGAGATGTTAGTAATATGGAAGCAGATCCAGAAAGTTTAAGTTTTGCTTTGACATATTACATGGAGTATGTTTCACCAATTTTTAATCCTCTTGGCTGCATCAACACAAATATCAAATCTATTTCGAACAATATTATTTCTAGAAACGTCTTGGTTGAGCTGGGATTAGACTTAGCTAAGTTGATTCAATATTCTCAAATAAAGCATGAAATTTTTTATTTTGTTTTATCATTGGGATGTGTATATCTCTCAAAGCTTGGTGACGCGGGTTACCGGAGAACCTGGATGGAAAAATCACAATCTTACAAAAATATAGGTATTAGTATAATTGGAAAATCATTAAAATCGTTACAATCGACTTCAAATATAGATATAGTTGAAAATAATAACTTTTCAACTGGGCTATTACTTTCTTTAATTCTATTAATGCTCCATGAAGTAGCTGATAATTGTGATCAAAAATGGAGAGCATATTTAAAGGCTTGTAAGATTATGGTTTTTTCGAATAAATTCATACCTCCACAGAATTCGTTGGAAAAGGCATTGCTAAAATTTTCATTAGAATTACTTAATTATCACGAATCAATGGGAAGAACAGCTTGCAAGGACAAAAATAGTTTCTTCTTGTTATCAGAAGAGGTTATAGGAGTCTCTTTAAATGAGGGAAATGGGTCATCACTTTCAATATCGTGGATGGGATGTGATAAGAACTTAGTGAATATAATTTCAGATATAACAGATCTATCCTTTGAGAGATTCAATAGAGGCATATCTGAACAAAATTACCGCATTCTTTGTAATGATATAAGGCTTAAATTAGCTCTGATGGATATTGAAATAACGAAGCCAGAATTTTCAACCGACTTTGACTCAATTGATAAGCAGTTAGATAATTTACATTTCTTGACAAATGATATGGAAGTAGATCCATCATGTAATCTAGATGAATTGTGCTTTATTTTGGCGTATGAAGTTAAGAGACTTGCGGCACTGATTTACCTAGAATGCTGTTTATTTAATTGTTCACCAGAAAATAAAGAGATACAATTAATGATATTTTATATTTACCGTATGCTTAGGTTTATTATTATTCAAGCTGATGTCAAATGGAGTTCAACCTTACTTTGGTCTTTATTTATAGCAAGTGCTGAAATTTCCATAAACAATTTAGCTTGTGAGGATTTACGGTATATTACATTAATGATGTTAGAGAGAATAGAGACGAAAAGTCTAGGAAATGTGAAAATGGCAAGAGAAATTATTTTAAGTATTTGGAAAAGAAGGGATATAGATAACTATGATGAAAACAGTTTTGGATATAGCCAAAAAAATAAGAAGAAAACTCAAGGTAATTCGCTCTTGGGGTTTATTAATGATTGGGAGACTTATGTTGCTAATGAATCTATCAATATTTCTTTAGCTTGATTTTAAGTATTTAATGATATTTTATATTTCAGATTATTAATATGAAGTAGTTAATTACTGGTAATTAAAGAAAATATACATTAATTCAAGTCGATAATCCATTTAATAGTGAAAAATCCGATTTGATGGTATCCAAACTTTTGACAAATTGAGGTTCACCTGTCTTTATGGATTCCATAATAGCATCGATGCATAAAAGGCAAGAAATACCATCATCACCAGTACACTGAGGTTCTTCTGTACCTCTAATGACGTTAATAAAATGATCTAACTGGAAATCAAAAGGTTTCTTTGCTCTTAACGTATTATGATCTTCCACTAATTTTTCTTTCTCTATTGGGAACAACCAGGACCTCTCATGTTCATTACTTGCCTTTGGCTGATGATATAAGCTCATATCAGGTACAGATATAGTTCCATTCGATCCAAATATTCTATAGAACCCTTGCAAATCTGAACTAAATGGTATGGTTGGGTTTTCCCCAGTTCCAGCTTCAAAGTTAATAGGTGAGGTAACATTATCTGAACATAAGAATGTTCCACAAACACCATTCTTAAACCTTAATGTAAGCGCTGCCCCTTCATCTACGTTAGGATATTGTTTCCTTTGTTTTTTTAATGGTTCAACATAAACTTTATCAATTCCTCCTAAAAGGTATTGAAGTAAATCGATATCATGTACTAAATTTATTAATAAAGCACCACCACCGGAAGTATTATCAGTTCTCCAAGGTGAAGCGTTAAAATATGCTTCATCTTTACGAAGGGTCCAAGATCCTTGTATTGCTATTGGAGTTCCAATCCTGTTTAAATTTTCTTTCGTTTTAATTATGTATGGATTAAATCTTCTGTGGTGTCCAACTAATAATTTGACACCTTTATCGTTTACATATTCTAATAATGTTTTTGAATCTTCCAAGCGTGTACTCAATGGTTTCTCTACTAAAAGGTTTATACCGTATGAAGCAAGCTCAAGACTCAAGGTTACATGTGTATGGTTTGGTGTGCAAACTATAGCTCCATCAGGATATGGATACCTTTCAGCATCGCAGAATTTAATCAACTCCTCTATTGAATGGAAGTACCTTGTATCTAGCTCGCTGGCAACATTTGATCCAGCCTCACTTGGCTCAACAATTGCAAAAAGTTCTGTGTTTTCATTATTTTTAACATGTTGGGAGTGTCTCTTACCTATGAGTCCACCACCTCCAACAACAATTATATTTAATAGTTTATTATGTTCCATTATTTTTTTCTTTTTTTTTTTTTGACAGCGATTAACTTACATGAGTATTTGGCACAATTAGAACATCTTAAATATTGTCTAATTATACTTAATAAATTAATAAATTGGAGTAGCCTAATTATGGGTTATGTATTACCCGATTCTTTGTCAGGATTAAGTACGAATTGCCTAATATTGACTACATACTGGCTAACTTTGAATATGTACCGACAATCAGGAGATAATATTACCTGATATAATCATCTGGGGTAATGCGGGTATTATTTTAGCCGAATATAACGATAATAGTACATATTACTCCAAAAGAGTGGAGAAGAAAGATGGAGAACACAATTTAGTTGGGTATTACTAATGGCAAAATAATGTACGTAACAGCTTTTCTTAATTCATATGGGTGTAGTTTTGCCAGAATTTAACATTTTCATCGATAGAATAGAATAGACCTTTATCTTATATGGAAGTTACCGTTAAAGATCAAATGATTGAGAACCTTTAAGTTACTAATACGATTGATTTTAGAAATCTAATTAAATATGCTCTTAATGAATAGATTTTTAATACGTAAATTAAAATTGCTTTCACCAATAGAAGTCAAAATCAATTTACCCTTCGTAATGCATATTGGTACATTCCATTGAATATTCTTAATTCAATACAATGATGTTATACTCAATTATATCTTAATAGCAGTATTATATATCAGTTTATTAACCACAAGAGGATATTTCATTGAAAGCACCAACATTAATCTCTTTTTTTAAAACTAAGAAAAGTCAAATTGATCGTAAAACATAGTATAGAAACTAAAGACCTGTTAGAGAATGGCAAATACTTCTCCAATATAACTTAGTGTATTTTCCTTCAAGCTTTACAATTCTCAACATGATTGCAAATTTGTCAAAAAGAATCGCTTACTTTAAATTTAATTTCAAAATTTTCCTTTTCTGCACATTCTGATTTGTAAAAATTCCTTCAGTAGTTCTATAATAGATATGTGATTACTTCTTTGTAATATGAAAGACAGGAAAATAGAGGACTAAACCTTCTCCAAGAAACTTCTTAAGATTCATTTGAAGCTGTTGCTATACTTTAATGTTTACAAATAAAATTACCCAAAATGCGTAGCAAAAAATATTATAGGTATTGCGAGTAATTTAACAATCGGTTATATAAGCCCGTTTCTTCTTTCGTATATTGTTTCATAATAATTCTTATATTTTTCCAGATGTTTTTCCTATAACACCATGCTCAGAAAGTAATCTATTTTCGGATAGCCATCTAAGATTGCCACAATAATTGATGCCCAAGCAAATTGCCATTAACAATTGAGGCAAATTTAATAGTGAGTTAAATTCTAAAAAGCATCTCCATATACGAATACTATACCTATTTAGTTATTCCTTGAATAGTACTTCGGTACATTTGGCAAAGAAATCACTATGGAAGAACCATTCTCAACAAGTATATAAAAAGGTAAAATATTTGTAATGAAACCAATTTTTTTTTTGTTAACATCTAATAACAAATTATGTCTTCTTTGAGTTCTGATGCTAATTCTAGTGTAAATTTCCGCAACATTGACCTTGATAGCATAAAAGAAAAAGGCAGTGGAGATATCTCTTCTGCTTATGCAACATTTGGCGGAGGTGATTTTAGTAGAACTGTCCCTCAAAGATACGCAAATATTAAAAAAAAATTGATTAAAGATCCAGAAGCTCTAACTGCAAGTTGGTTAAGATTGAAAAAAGCGTTAAGAGAGGAAATCGAGATGATTAAGAATCTTAAGCATAATGCCATTCCATCTATTGATTATTTTGAAATTGAATCATTAAGCGAAGAGAAAAGATCAAAAATCTTAAAGCGGGGGTATTCTTGGTAAAGAATGTTATCCCAACTAATGAAGCTGTGAAGTTGAAAACTGATGTCCTCGAATATATCAAAAAGAACCCCCATACTGGAGGATTTCCCCTGGAAGATCATGTAGTGAGTTATATTGGTCTTAATCTCAATTACAAGCAAGATTGCATCCAAACTTAAGGAAAGCTGCAAAATTTGCTAATAATCTTTGGGTTGCATCTCCTGGATAGAAGTTTGCCGTATGCTGATAGATTATCTATCAGAAATGCTGGTGATACTCAATTTTCTCTTGGTCCACATACAGATGGAGGTTCCATAGAAAGATGGGAAGGTGCTGAATATAGCCATTGCTATACTTCGATATTCGAAGGTCGTTGGGAAGATTACAACCCCTATAATGCAACTCATAGAATCTGTGCTGACATGTCCATACGAATTTTCTGAAAATTGCACAATATCAGGTCCTATCAGGCATACTTTGGTGTATCTGAAATTGAGTCAATATTGGGGGTATGAAATTTGCCCCATCAGTTCAATTAGTCACTCATATCATATGTTGAAACCATTTTTTGATGATAGTTATAGGCTCAAATTGGATTCATATTTTTCTGGTGTATTTCCAGGAAAGGGATTGGAGTACAATGAAAGTACACTCCAAGAATTGAACCTTGAAAATTTCATGGTTGCAACTCCAAAAGTAGAAATAATTTTTCATCTATCTTGTACCGGAGCGACAATGAGGAGCTGATTGTAACTTCTTCGGCTATTGGATGTAGAATTTAAAATATCTCACTATCCATTTAGTAGCCTTGAGCTATTGTCCGTGGACGTGATTGCCTCTTAACCATCATCAAGATTCCTTGATGATTATTTTGCATCAATCCAAATTTGTAATCACAAATTTTGTGTCGCGCACTATCTCACATTTTGAGCCAGTACACCAACAAATAACGATATCTTAAGAGGAATATACGCATGTAATCTACAATAATGATTAGATTTTATTCATTAAGTAAAGACATAAATAGCCATTAGCATAATTAATATGAGTAACATGTCTATACATGGCACCAACCCAGTTGGTTCTCAATGTTTAAAGAAGAGCTATTCTATTAAGCTATTAGATGCTGAGGTACCTGTGGAATATAGTTTATATCATAGCCACATTATTTCTAACAAAATAGATCATTTATTTATTTGTTAAGGAAATTGCTATTCTTTTGAACTTCAGGTCTTGATTTGGAGTTGTCCCAATTTTCCTTCTTGTCGCCTAGTTCCTCATCATGATTCGTTATTTTGTATTCGTATATTGGCTCAATATCAATATTTTCTTTATA
>JAJMIA010000076.1:0-14586 GCA_030583345.1 Schwanniomyces pseudopolymorphus | reverse complement strand
CCAAAACAAATCTTAAATGGTAGAAGTTGCTTTAGATCCTAATAATTATGGTTAAATAGTAAAAAATACTAAAAGGGTGCTTATTAGAATTGCCATAACATTAATTAGAATTATTAGGGAGCTTCACACATAGACCGAACTTTCGCTCCTTTGAATTCTAGACGGAAATAACTCAATACCTCTTTTTTTTCCCTTCAGAGAATACTAAGATTCTAAGATGTTTAAATAATAAAAAATTTTCATTTCACTATCGAGCGATAAACTTTTTTCCGTGTTAAATATGTTCAATCTTTCTTTATCTTATGTTACTTAAATTTATTCACTATGCAGATATAATAATATAGAACACTCAATGGCAACATTGTTACTTTATGATTTACATGCAAGGATTAGTAAACACAAATTTACTGACACTGAATCTTACTAATATAAGATCTATGTTACAAGCAACATAATAAAGCATTGCAATAAATTAATTGAAGCTTCTGAAATTTATCAAATGCCAAAATCGCTATCAAAGAAAATATTATGTAGATTACTCATTCCTCCATTTGCAAGATGATCGGAAGACTCATTCCAAAAGTCCAAATCAGCCGGAATATGGGAATTTTCTTTAGATGGAAATATCCAAGAGTCCTTCAAAAAATCCCCTGGTGCAAATTGAACGTCTGAGGAAGATCTATCAATTAAAGACTTCTCAATTTTGGTGCTGACCTGAGTATTTTCGGGCTCTGTCCAGTCGTTACTACCAGAAAACATCACATTAACGTTATTCTTAGACAAATGTGATAAATTATCACTATTAACACTTTCATAAAAAAAAAATGGGAAATATTTTGGTTAAATTATGGAAACTCTCGTTGAAACTTTTATTCTTTTCCAAAATCTTTAATGATGTCTTTATTTCTACAATTCTTATACCTACTTTCAAAGCAGTGATACACAATAATCCAACTTATTATCTTTTGATAATGTAGGATTACCTGCTCCTTCAGGATTCTTCTTCAAATAGTTTGAAAAAAATATATCAGACACTTTTAACAATAAACTAATATTTTCCAAGGTATCAGATAACATAGGATTGCTTACACATTTATAAATCAAGCTTAAAAAAGCCGAAGCTATTTGATGACTAATAGTGTTCATGAAAGTTTTGGGTACTTCATGACGATCTATCCTAATAGCAAGTTCTAAAATGGTTTTGGAGCAATTTGTACTTATAGTTCTATACTCATAAAATTTGTTCTTGAGGTCAACATCTGTAGGAGTATCACATATGGAGGGAATTGTATTGAGAGCCAACAAGTGAGAAAAAAATCCCATATTACAAACCAATACTTTAAAGCATTTTGCTTTCCTAGACTTAAATCATTGATCCATTTTGATAACATATTGGTGTCGAATTCTTGAACGTTAACCAGCAAAGGACGACATTCGGGTGCCAATAATTTGGCAAGATTAAACGTATCCTCATTCAAAGTATCTATTGGATAGTACCTTTTAAATACTAGTTCGGGTACAATATTTATTGTAATTTGCTCAGTTCAAAAAATATATACAGAATCTATACAAATTAGCTCATATTTATAGACAGTTATGAGGATGATTCATAATGAAAAGTTTTCATCTAATGCGTACAAACAGCGATGAGCTAATTAGATTCCACTCAGCTATTGGCTAAATTATTCACTTCTATCTTTATTTGTCTAATTGCCTCAATCTGGTTCCGAATATCGCTAATTTGACTACTCATCATCATCAAGATGCCTTGATGATTATTTTGCATCAATTCAGTATTAAATTCGTGTCGCGCACTATCTTTGATTTAAAGCTAGCACACCAACATAATAATGAAGACTAATTAAGTAATTCGTTATATAGCATCACATAACCCGAATTTTAATACGAGAGGCAGACCATAAACCTTTATCAAAGAGGTAATAAGACACTCTATTATTTTTTTCAATAATATATATTCCTTTCTTATACTAGTTTTAACAAAACTTTTTCGGGTATTTCCCATTAGGACCGAAAATATTACCCAAGTACTAGTTTACAAAAATGCGAACACAGCTCAAGAAGTTTAGACATACCTTTAACTAAATGGATATATTCAAGTCAGCACTAGTAGTTTACATGTTATATAAATTTATCTCAAAATCTCATTCTATTTCGTCCAGATATTGTTTAAAACAACTCTTTTTTTGTCCTTTGAAAATACATTGAATAGAACATAAAACTTGGTCATATTAGTATTAAGTATTTGGTTGTCTAAGTAAGAAATACCCGCATTATCTAATTAATCAACATATCCTTATCGCCTTCTCAAATGTAAAAATAACCCGCTATCATTAAATCTCTGGTTTCGTTGAATATAAATGACCATAAAATTCTAGGGATATACTTCCGAAATAATTCATCACTGTAATTTTTAAACTTAAGATTGGAAATGTTGACTTAAGATATCATTAACGGAAATCATCAATATGATATTGATGAAAAAGTAATTGAAAATGAAGCAATTGGAGTTGCTCGTAAAATCGAAAATACTAATGGTTTCGATGGTAGTATTTCATTTGATCCAACGAGACATCTTGCTGTTAATATAATAAAGATAAGATAGAAAAATTAAGCCTTCAGGAATTAGGAATTAGAAAACTCCACTGTCCAACAATTAGTGATATTGGAGTAGTTAAACCATTTCCATTGTTTACCGAGGAGGCCATTGAAGTGATGAAATGGGAAGTATTCCTGAAGCCAGATCTTATAAGAGAATGCGGTAGACTGGTAAATCTTTCTACAGGTGCTGGCTCAAGAGATTTTCAGATTTCTGGATTTGTTGGTAAAACTTCTTTCACTAAAGCGGCATTTTCTCATCCTGAAACAATCAAGATATTTAGTGAAATTATGGGATTACGATTAAAGATCCCTCATGTCTTCAGTATGGGACATATAAATGCCTCATTGGCTGACACTAGTTGTGACGATAAATCTGATGTTGATGATGATATTTTAAGAGAAAAAATAAAAGCTCAAAATTTAGACTCTAATAATATTTCAAGCTCTGTTGACTGGCATTACGATAGTGTTCCGATTGTTTGCGTGTTAATGCTCGAAGCACCAGAGAATATGATTGGGGGAGAAACATGTATAAGGTTGGGAAACGAAGATTTTATGAGGGTTGAGGGCCCTCGCAAAGGCCATGCCTCTTTGCTTCAAGGAAGAGTTGTGAAGCATATTGCAACCAAGCCTTTAAATAATGCAGATCGTATTTCCTATGTGTGTTCCTTTGTTCCAGAAAATCCTGATATGGTGGATACTACTAGTGCTCTTTCTGAAAGACCTCTTGCTACCCCTTCATTGTCAAATGATACATTTTATCCAAACTATGTAAGTGCTAAATTTGAGAGAGTTGTACAAAGACTTGATAGGTATTAAACTCTACTTATGAGTAACTATGAACTGGGTAAGCACTTTGATCAACAGAAGACTATTGAGTTTTGCAAGGAAATAGAGACGTATTTGAAAAACATATATATAAATTTTGAAGCTATTGACAATGTTCCTTATCCTCCTAAGTTATTTCAAATTCCTTATGCTGATCTTTAGGGTATTAGTTTGGCCCATATTTTTAATCCCAGTATTAGCAATGGATGTGTAATGTGTAAGTTTTATATTCTCCTTCTTTGTAGCGATATCATTTCAATCTTGAAAAAAATGATGTAAGCATATAGTAGGAAGATTAATAATAAGCAAATTGAATGCCGTAATAGGAGGTATATACAACTATATATAGTTCATAATGAGATATTTGTGTTGGTATGCTGCCTTAAAACTTATTCCTTAAATTTCAATTAATGCAAAATTATTAAGATGCGCCTTGATAATGATGAAGAGTCATTTTACAGACATTCGGCCCCAGTCTGAAGCTATTATATCAATAAATAGGTATTTTATTTCGTTTAGAATAGCTAAATGTATTACACTCAGCTTTTTGCTGTTTCCAAAGCACTGGGTGAAAACTCTCACTGCTAACCGTCATCATAATCGTCTATAAAAATGCTTTAATTTGTATTAATTTTAGATCAAGAAAATACAACATATTTTACCCGCTTTATTATTTCCAAAACTAATATCCCACATATACATACTACTAAATATGGAAAATTAAGAACCAAAGTATCCCATAAGACACTTAGAGTGTTTGTCGTGGTACTGCATATACGTGTTACCAAGGATATCGAGAGAAAAACTTTCCCAAAATAGGATTACGCGAAAAACTTGGGACCTGATAACCAGATTAAGGAGTAATTGCATGCAGTATATTTGAGCCCTTTTCAGCGATAGCCGACCATCTAATTAAATCAGATGTCAACAGTTATCACCTACTCGAGAATAAACTTACGATAATTTTAAATTCATTTACTTCAAATACCCTTATAAAATAATTACATTTAATTATATAAACTGGTATATCTGGAAAGTAAAAATATAAATTAAAATATAAATTAAATCTTACAACGTTGTCAACTTGATACATTGTTAAATGCTAGAAAATTTTATCTCTTCACCTCCATCATTTCTTTTTAGTGCTACCAACATTGCACTAACGGCTACTCTACTTTGTGCTTTTATTTTCATTTTGAAAATGAGCTATAGAAGATACGAAATTTACAATATCCAAAATAAATATGCTGTAACGGCTGTCGATCCAAATTTTGATTGGGAAAAAACTCACCCAAAGACATATATTCCTTTTAAAAAGGAATATAAAACAACAATGGGAATTCGTCGTCTTCCAGCTGATGAATGGCTCCTAGTTGAAAACACATACAAAGACAGAGTTGAGAAACGTAAGCAAATTCTAAGGGGCCATCCTGAATTTACTTTTCTTTGTCATGAAAGTAGCCACCTTGCTATTGAAGAGCTTTACAAAAACACCATAGGCTATCTTATGTCTAGATATCCTATGATTTTTACCAAGAGCAAGACAAATGGATATATGATGCACAACAACATAACAAATAAAGAAATTCCTATTTCACCACATGGCATGAAACCAAAAGAACTTCTTCTGAATTTATCTAAATCTGTGGAGGAAGATGTTATGATTCTAGTTCAAGATCCTCTGGATAATATATATAAATTAAGGGCTGCTGCATGGTGCTTTCCTTCTGGATTCAATCCTAGTGCAAAGTTCAATAAGTCAATGAGAGAGATACACGAACCAGTACCAAGACTTAATGATACTCTTGGAGTCTCTATTGATCGCCATTTTTCTAGAATGAATACTGGAGAGTATATTGTAAGAAACACGTGGTCGGTACAGACTCATCCTACTTTATTTGCAACTTCTGATACCCATCTTTATTCATTGGACGAGAACTTCGTTCCACTAAAACCTGGTGAAGTAGATTACGACCAAATTCATGCTAGAAGTGAACGACAGGTATTAACCAAGTTACCCCAAACAAAGGCAATCGCATTCACAATCAGGACATATTTACTTTCTCTTACTGAACTTAAAAACCAAGGTTTGAGTGAAACATTTTATCATGCAATTGACGGGTTGCCTGAAGACATTGGAGCGTATAAAAAGAGCCCGGAATGGAAAGCATTAGTCCAAGATTACCTCGTAAATAAAGATGGGGTATCCGTGTAGTGATACTTTCCCTAAATATTACTTTACTATCTGAATCAAAATTCCCTATATATTTTACTTTATTATCTAAATTACATATTGATATGATTATAAAAATAATTAAAATATACCCACGTATATTGAACAGTGCGTTGTAGAATACTTAATTTGTGTACATTATGTTATTCTTCAACTTGCAAAATCTAAATAGAATTCAAATTAATTCTAATTAACTTAAAACTATGATAACTATTTTTAATGGAAATAAGTCAAATAATATTTCCTTTTGGTATGCTAGCTTTAAATCAAAGGTAGTGCGCGACACAAATTTAATACTGAATTGATGCAAAATAATCATCAAGGCATCTTGATGATGATGAGTAGTCAAATTAGCGATATTCGGAACCAGATTGAGGCAATTAGACAAATAGAGAAAGTAAATATTTTATCCAATAGCTGAGTGTAACCTACTCCGTTCATCGCTGTTTGTACGGCATTAGATGAAAAATTTTCATAATGAATCATCATCAGATTTGTCTATAAATATGAGTTAATTTGTATAGATTCTGTATATGTTTTAAAGTGAAAGAATTACAAAAAACATATTGTACCTGAATCAGTATTTTAAAAAGTACAATCAAATATTTTCTAATCTATTACTTTAGGACTTGCTTATTTTATTTCGCTAGAATTTTGAACACTAAATTTTATCTTATTGTTTTCGAATTTACTTAATTAATAAATTAATTTTAAACTAACCACTGATACACCCTTTCCCAAACATTCTTTGGTGGTTCCGGGGTATTATCCTCTGTAGTATCTTTAATATACTGTAGTCCGGTAACGAGATCAACATCCTGAGATGGAATAAATAATTTAATTTCTCTTTTCCAAACAATATGCACTATAAAGAGACATAAAAGAATTGGAATTGTAATATATGAAGCAAAAAAGTTAGAGACAGAAAATCCGTTGCAAAAAGCAGAAAATCCATTGGTCAAGGTCAAAATTGAGAAAAAGAAAATATAAAAATAACTTACTTTAACAGAAAATTTAGATTTATATGGTAATTCATGTTCCATATTTTGCACTTTCATCGCTTTTTTGAATCGAATATAAGTAATTCCAACAATAGTCCAAGATATAAAACCAGAACAGGTATTTATATTTGTTAACCATGTGAACACCAAAGCAGATGAATTTGAAACGTTAAGATAACAAAGTAGACTCACTGCTCTAGTCAAAATAGCTGCGTAGTAAGTTACACCAAAACGATTTGTTCTCGCAAAAACCTTAGGGGCTGCACCATCTATAGCCATTGAGTATAATATACGCGTCGAAGAATAAAAGAATATGTTACCACAGCTGAATGCTGACGTTAATATACATGCATTCACAATATGGTTTAAGACTTTGATACCGACATTTTGAATGCCAATAACAAAAGGTGACGCAGATCCATCTGATTGACCTTCTGAAACAGCACTTGACAATCTTTTATCATTACTAGCAACTAGGATTCCCATTGACAAAGTGCCGACAATATAAAAAAATGAAAGTCTGTAAATATACCTCCTACAAGTTTTAGGTATAACATGTCTTGGTCCCCGTACATCCGAAAAGCATGAACAGAGTAATTCGGGTGTGAATGTGAAACTAAATCCCGCTTTTACAATAGCTATCCAACACGCTAAGAGCTTTCCAGTGTTTCCTTCGGCGACATATTCAACAAAAGCACCAGGCTCTTTCCAATAGTGGAAGCCAAGTACATGATCCTGGTTCGGTCCCCCACCAAAAAAAATGATTACCGTCAAAATAATTAAACCGGTGAGACATAAAACTTTAGTGGAAGAAATCCAAAATTCAACTTCTCCAAAATGCCTTACAGAGCAGAAGTTTATAAGTATTGTGCTAAAGCAAAATATAGAGAGAAATATTGCCGGATTAAAATCTGTCCAATAACTTATTATCATGGTACTGGCTGTTATTTCTGAAGGTACCACTATAGCCATGGCATACCACATGTTCCAACCAGCAATAAATGCAGCAGTATCCCCAACATATCTTTTAGTCAATGCGTATAGCGTAGTTTTTCCTTTCAAGGGTAAATATGTTACCATTTCTCCAAGTTGTGACAATATCACCCATACTAAAAGAGATAGTATGATGTTAGAAATAAGAAGTGCTGCTGGCCCACAAGTAGACAAAATTATTCCGGATCCCACAAATATACCAGTCCCAATACCACCTCCTAGTGATATCATAGCTAAATGTCTGCGCTTCAATTCGGCATTGGTGCCAAAATCTTTGTAGCTATTAATATCTGAACTCTTTGAGTCAGATCGAACAGTGATCACAGGTTGAAGGTTTTTACCTGAATCATAATCACTTATATTTGATTTTCCAACTTTTATATGGCTCATAGTTCCCATTATTACCAAGGCTCTAAGTTGTCTTCTGAATATCTTGAAATTTATTCTATTCTTTGGGGTCCTGGGTTACAATATTTATATTTACATAAATAAATAGATGTATGACATAATATTTATCACCTATATCAAATAATATTAGACTCTAATCTAATCAATATACCTAAGGTCAATAGAAGTTGTAGTTTGACCAGTCAGTCCTGGGTGTATCATTTTTGTTGATAAAGGATTACTTTTTACTGTAAAACGCGAAAGTCTAATGGTTTCAACTGCAAAAAGAAGGTAATACCTAATCCTTAATATGGTTTTAATTACGAAAAGAAGATAATACCGAGATTAGTATTGCTACCTTTATCTGGGATCTTAAATTAAAGCAATCATTATCTTTGGGCAATGATTCTTCTTTATTTTGTAATAACGTGATATTATTTCGATTAAAAATCTCAGCTGTAATTATTTATGATCATAGTTCATAGTCACTTTGATAAAACAAAGTTAAAATGCTGAGTACTCATACGCTGATTACTTCTACTTTTGGATTCAAAAGTATAGTACTTTTTTGAGATAATCGCGATTAAATTTGAGATACAGTTTCGCGATAAGCTCTTTTAGGAAAGAACATACTTTGCAGTACATGTTTTAGCTTTATATATAACTTGAAATATATAATTCATAGGTAAAAAAAAGTCAATCCAAAACTATAGGAAAATGATATCCCATACCAAAGAAGTGACTAATCAAGTTGAGAAGAATGGCTCATTACACCTTAGAAATAATACAACCAAAGGCTACACCATCGAACAAAGAGGACCGCAAAATATTGCAAAAGGTGGACCACATCCATTTTTACTTCCAAAATTTAGTGATTTAAAAGAAAAACGTAAGTGGATGTTGGAACATATGGCTGGTTCCTTTAGAGTTCTTGGAAGAAATGGATATAGCTTGGGCACAGCAGGTCATATATCACTTAGAGACCCAATTGATCCTAAGACTTTTTGGATAAATCCCTTGGCAAGGCATTTCAATTTAATGAAAGCTAGTGATTTGGTTCATGTTGACGAAAATGGCGAAATCCTACCAGATGGAAACCAATCAGCAATTAATGCTGCAGGCTACGCAATTCATTCTGCAATTCATAAAGCAAGACCTGATGTAATATCGGCCTGTCATACACATTCCAAATATGGTAAGGCATATTCTGTATTTGGAAAAGAATTAGAAATGATTAATCAGGATGTGTGTGTCTTCTACAATAGTCATTCTGTTTTTAAAAATTTTGGTGGTGTTGCAATTGAAGGTAGCGAGGGGGAAGAAATTGCTGAAGCATTAGGAAATGGAAAGGCAGCAATTTTACAAAATCATGGATTATTAACTGTAGGTTATACAGTAGATGAAGCAACTTTCTTATATATTTTAATGGAAAAAAGTTGCAAAGCTCAAATGCTTGCAGATACAGCACAAGCAAGTGGGGCTAGTAAAATAATTATCAATGAAGATGTTGCAGCTTACAATGAGTATATTGATGGTGATCCTGATATGTTGTACGCTGAATTCCAGGCTGAGTATGAACATGAACTCGAAGCATCCAATGGTAGCTTTTTATTTTAAGCTACAATAATTACGTTGCAATGTTACGTACATTTATAGATAACCTTTCTATTTGCCTTTGATTGACCAGTAATAAAATCGAATGAAGGTACTCTCACTATATGTATTCACAAATATTGATCCTACATAGCCAATTTGGAGAAATAAATAAACTTTAGCAATGGTATTCATAAGAACAACTAGGTATATGAGAAGTAGTCTTAATGAAAGGTAATTCTCGACACAAATAGGTTGATTAGAAATAACGCGAATGGTCGCCCTGTATCCACAATGAATTATCACTAAAATTGTCTATAAATAAGTTAATTTGTTTAGAAATTGATTCAATTTAGATTGAACCAAATGCAATAAATAAATTGTATCTAACTAAGCATTCTTCAAAGTAGTTTTAATTTTGTAAATCATAAAATAATGGAATTTTCCGAAAAGAGATAAAATATTGAAACATTCCTTAATATGAAAGATATTGGATCGTACTTTTTAAAATACTGATTCAGATACAATATTTTTATTGTAATTCTTTAGTTTAAAACATATACAGAATCCATAAAAATTAGCTCATATTTATAGACCAATCTGATGATAATTCATAACGAAAACTTTTCATCTAATGCCGTACAAACAGTGATGAGCTAATTAAACTCCACTCAGCTATTGGATAAATTGTTCACTTTTTTCTTCATTTGTCTAATAGCCTTAATCTGGTTCCGAATATCGCTAATTTGGCTACTAATCATCATCAAGATGCCATGATGATTATTTTGCATCAATTCAGTATTAAATTTGTGTCGCGCACTATCTTTCTTTTTAAGCTAACACACCAACAGTATATAATTTTAACAGAGCGAGTTACAATAAACATATTGTACCTGAATTAGTATTTTCAAAAGTACTATCCAATAGAATATATCATAGTTTAATTCCTGATGTTCCCAAAGATATAAATAATAGAAACTGGATTTAGGTAATTGCATCATTCCAATGTTCAAGATATTAAGAAAAAACCTCGCACAATCTTTTTATTTAAAGCTAGATCACCGACATAATAGTTATATATATATATATATACAGTAAGGTACATCCTAAGTACTTCCAATTATCTCGAAGAACAGAAGTTGCAGGGCCAGATGTTACTTTACTGAATCTAGTTACACGTTGCCATAATTTTATCTTAGACTTTGATTGGATAAAACATACGCGAGAAATAAGACTTGATAATCTTCTTCTTCGAAGATACTACTTTTAATGTATCATCTGAAGCTGAGCTTTTATGATATCCCATTTCTAGTGTCTTTCTCACTAAATATTCTCGTATAATAAATAGCAATAAAAGAGCAGCAAAAAAACAAAACCCAGCAAATATTTGTGTGTGCAAATAAGGCATTGAGCTGTTCTTGTCCCTCACTGCTAAAGCAATTATCTCTGCTGTTAAGCAAAAGCCCAGAACAATTATATTTACCCCAGACCAGGCTGGTACTAACTTCTCGGGGGAATTTAAGACATCAGACGACAATGGTTGACTCATGATAGTCCCAATTCCAATGATTAAACGTAGAAGTGGGCTAAAGACACATAGAACAGGAAATGATTTTGCATTAATCCAAAACGCCCATATAAAAAGAATCAAGATAAAAGTAAGTACTAAGGAAAAGTTGCACCTACCAAATTTATCTCCTGTTAAGCCCATTAAAGGTCTTCCGATTGTTTGACCGGCATTTGAGACTGCTGTGAGTATTGATCTTTGCTTTGATGTCAAAAATATCAGTATCGCATATGGAGACATCAGGAATAGTATTAATATATATCCTAAGAGACAGATCAGAAACCATATTGAAATTAAGCAGACGGCATAATTCTTAAACACAGTAATATTAAAGAAATCTTTGACTTTTCTTTTTATATATATACCTTTATGGGTGTCCTCATAAGGTATTGATTTGTAATTTCGAGGCTTCATAATTGAACATGATATAACCGATACTACAAAAGTTATTATTCCAATTGCCCGAAGTGCCCATTTATGGTCACCAGTACGAGCAATAAGTGTATTTTCTATTAGAGAAAAGAAAACACCTCCTAATCCTGCCCCACCAACACTTATTCCATAACTAAAGGCTCGTCTTTTAACAAACCATGTTGGAATTACAGTGGTAGCGGGAATAAATACCAACACAAATCCACTACCCACTAATACACCTTGGGTCAAGTAGAGCTGCCATATATTCTTTGAGAATGATGCCAATATATATCCTACTGACTGTAAGAAACTACCTAAAATACAAATTCTGTGGAATCCATAGACTTTAGAAAGAATAATAGCAACTGGAGCTAGTCCTTGGGCTAAGAAAATTACCAAGCCACCTATAATTGCATAGTCATACTCTATTCCTCCTGGAAATACTGAATTAGAAATATAATATGATAAAAACACCCCGTATCCTGAACTTGGTCCCCATGTACTAAAAATTGCTAACATGACGCAAATTGTGCATACCCAACCAAATCCACCATCAGGAGGTAAATCTATATCATCAACTTCTAACGTGGCTATTCCTTTATCAATGTTGGACCTAGTTCTAAAAACCATTTCTACTGATCTTATCTTTTTAACACTTTCGTTTGCATCAATATAAAATTCTTCGCCCTTGTTATTTCTTTCATACTCATTATTATACTCTATAACTTCTAATGCATCTTGGACATCAAATTTTTTCATAAGCAAATTGTTCATAGAATCAATGTCAATGTTGTCAGAAGATTGCATCAAATTCATCGACTCTTTGAAATAACCTCTAACTTTGTGTTCTTGGTTCTTATCTTCAAAACTTTCACTTCTAATGGAGCTGGAAGCCGTAAAGTGATTTTGTATCATCCACTATTATTTTGCAATTCACTGGGAGAACACTGAGAAAAATTATTAAGAGAATAATATTTTGACACAAGAAATTTAAGAATTAGACATGGATAGAAATAATTAATAGTGAAATGATGACTTGGATGGTTGTTTCTTTTCTGGGTTAAATTTAACTTAGAAAGCAAAACCCGCTTCATGGCGGTTGCTGCTGTTTGAGTATTCCTTTTCGAAAACTCAAAAAATTCTTCGCGTTTCTACATGTTAGGACTATTCGACAAGAAAGGACCAGATATAAATTTAAGAATATAGTTCTATTCTAATTCATAAAATGACCAAATATATTGAAAGCATCCAATGACACAAGAAGCTAAATCCTATTTATTTTCAGCCAAAATTAGTGATCAAAAACCCATGGCAGTGGGGGGTCATGGTAACTATATAGTTATCGAGGATCCCAATACACACGAAAAATATGATTTGTTTGACGCACCTGGCGGGGCAGCGGTCTCTGCTTTAGGTTATGGTGATGAGGATATTATTGAAGAGATGGGAAAAGCAGCAAAGGAATGCTTTTACACATTTCCAGCCAATTATTCAAACTATTACGCTGAAAAATTAGCTGAATTTTATATCAAAAATTCCCCACTGGGGGCTTTCAAAGGTGCATTATTTACTGGCTCGGGCTCAGAAGCTAATGAAAATGCCATAAAGACTGCAAGACAATATTTTCTTGAGAAAGGTGAAGACAAAAGGTCCGTGTATATTAGCCGTCAACAATCCTATCATGGTTATACAATTGGCGCAATGTCTTTGAGTGATGGTTACAGAAAAGATCCATTTAGTTTGGTATGTTTGCCAAAAGAACAGACACCTAAAGTTAGTCAATGCTATCCTTATCGTCATAAACAAAATGATGAGTCATTGGAGGACTACAAAAATCGTCTTCTAGAAGAGTTTGAAGGCAAGATCAAAGAAGTTGGAGAAGAGAAGGTTGCTGCAATTGTTATTGAAACACTTTCAGGATCAACTTTTGGTACTTCCCCTCCAGTGCCTGGTTATTTAAGTGGTCTCAGAAGACTCTGTGACAAATATGGAATTCTTTTGTGGTTAGACGAAGTCATGTGCGGAACAGGGAGATCTAGTAGTAAAGGTACACTTAACTGTTGGGAATCTTTTGATGAGGGTAGTTTCACCGGTCCTGATATTCAAACCATTGGTAAAACTTTGGGCTCAGGTTTTGTCACAATCGGAGGACTCTTAGTTTCTCCTAAAGTATTTGACGCATATGTTAACGGAAGCAACATTGTTATCGGAGGACAGACATACCATCAACATGCGTTTAATTGTAGAATTGCCTTAGCGGTCCAAGAAAAGATTAAAAAATTGAACTTACTTAAAAGTGCTTCAGAGAATGGACAACGCTTAGGTAAATTGCTCAAAGAGAAAACATCCCATTTGAACATAGTTGGTGATGTCAGGGGTTTGGGTACATTTTGGTCTTTAGAAATTGTCAAGAACAAGGAGACCAAAGAACCATTCCCAATAGAAGATAAAATCAGTTCTAAAATTGCCCAGAAGTGCTATGATTATCATTTGAATGTTATGGGTGCTAATGGTACTGTAGATGGTACTATTGGGGACCATATTACAGTCGCCCCTACTTTTATCATTGATGCCAAGGATGTTGATTTCATAGTCTCAGTGTTGGTAAATAGTATAGAAGAGGTTGAGGAAACTTTAAAGAGCTAATGTTACAGTAGCATTAGATTATTCATGGGTTACCGAGCCATTGTTGACTACCATTTTTTATTTAATTACGAATTTCTATGTTCAAATAATCTTATAATTTATTTTGCTATAGTAAAAAGAAATAAAATAGAGAATTGAAAAATTGAATATTGCCGTTATTTTTCTCAGTGTACTTATATTACTTGTTCTATAATTTTCTCTTTTATCTTTAAACATCTGACTCTACAGTATTCATAACAGATAATGGTGAAGAAAATTAAGATAGTATTAAAGTGAAAGAAAATTCCCTACAGCACTGCTTGGGG
>JAJMIA010000075.1:0-14606 GCA_030583345.1 Schwanniomyces pseudopolymorphus | reverse complement strand
GGAATAGCTGTATCTTATTGTGTGTTGCAAGAACATTCCAAAGAGGAGTCATATTTCAGAGTGGAATTTTATATATTATTTGCAAAAAAAGATTATCGACGTATCTTGAGGTCTGCTAAAGAATGGCTATAGTGATTGCACATTAGTAGTGGGCAAGAATAATTTCAAGAGAAGAACTAATTCTTTGGTAAAAACTTAAATTAAATAAAGCAAGATTTGGTACTTTCGGCTCTATACGATTTTGACATCTCCCTTAGATTATTAGATTAGAGCTTATATCTCTCCTGGATGATAATTTGCGAGAACTGAGACCCTAACAAACTGTTTTAAACAACAGTTCATCCTAAAGGAAGTGTGGTATACCAGGCTGATGAGATATCTATCTGATATCATAAGGAAGACTAGGAGATTGTTAAAAAGTACTTTAAATTTAACAAATTACTTTCAGCAGCAAATATCGAGGTTTGGCATTCTTATAAAGTATTATGATGTATTTATAGCAATATACACAGTGAAATCTTGAAACTGATAACTTCAATAATATCAAGTGGCAATTAGTGAATGAGTTTGACTCAATTTTGAAAAACAATCAATAATAGTCACATCTCAAAAAATATGGACCCTACTCCTTTGGACATTCTTGACAGAATATGATAAACTTCAAAGTTTAAATAAATCATAAAACTTATGCTAACTTTTACATATTTATTAAGTAAGCCATACCTAATGACATCAAAACCAAGACAACTACTTGAAATTACATGAAACAAAATTAAAGACAATAGAAGAATTTTGAATTTTCGATGTCATTTATTCTTGACTGCCAAAAAATGAAATTTTAAAGAGATACTCAAGAGTTCAGTTTTCTTGCTGAAACCAATTAGGTTAGATAATTAAAACATAGAGATATTATTGGATGTTGCAACAGATCTGTACTGGTAGATTATCAATTTCCATATAGTCGATTATATAAACCTTCAATAAAAATAATATAAATTATCTATCCGCATTTTCCCTTCCTTGCTACATCTATATATAACATCCCAGACATAGCTGGATAATTCTCTACAAAAAAGAAAATTAACATAATAAATAACTTTGAAATTAATAACTAGGTATAATCTATTGGATAGCACTTTTTAAATACTAGTTTTGGTACAATATTTATTTTAATTCGCTCAATTTAAAACATATACAGAATCTATACAAATTAGCTCATATTTATAGACATTTATGAGAATGATTCATAATAAAAAGTTTTATCTAATGCCATACAAACAGCAATAAACGGAATAGGTTCCACTCGGCTATTGGATAAAGTATTCTTTTCTTTCTTTATTTGTCTAATCACCTTAATCTGGTGCCGAATATCGGCAATTTGACTATTCATCATCCTTGATAATTATTTTGCATCAATTCAGTATTAAATTTGTGTCGCGCACTATCTTTCAATTTTAAGCTTGCACACCAACAACATATAACGTAGTAAAATATAGACTCTGTATATAATTTAAACTGAGCGAATTACAATAAACATATTGTACCCGAATTGGTATTTTCCTATTGTTTATTCAAAATTTTGAAAGTTATAAAATATATCGTCAAAATTGAAATCAAAAGTTCCAGTGGGGTTTTGTAAATAGTCCAAAAAATCGTCTCTGAAACTGAAATTTTCATCTAAAAATGAAGACGAAGACGGTAAAGGTCTCGGATACTCCTCTGCGTTTGTCCAATGTTTGGGAATAATTGAATCGCTAAGCTCATACCTAACTACACTATAATAGTTTAAATCTTTTCTATGTATCCCATTAATCGTGTTGGCTCTATAATATTTTATTAGTCCGCTCCTCAATACATCATTTTCAACTCTCAGATCATCCCCACTAAAATAACTTTCACTAAAAATATTAATATTGGAGCATAAAATATATGGTAGCATGGTTTCAATTTGCTTTATCCCATTTTCACAAAGTTGAGAATATAATTTAGCCAGCGAACTGTAAATCCGAAAACTATTATTACTCATCCTAGACGAAAATTCAGTACTAAAAACCACACTATATAGATACTTATGAGCCTTTACAATTTGTAATGAGTAGCAGTACCAAGATGATAATAACGAGCCCAAAGATATACATAAAGATGAGCAAGCTTGTAAACTATTGAAAAATCTCAAATTGCACATATTTCTTTCATTTTCATCTCCAACAATATTATTTTCTAATCCTAAATATTTTGCTCGAATAGTAAATGACAACAATATTATATTTACCTTTTGAATCGAACTTTCAACACTTGGAATAATAAAAAAGCTTATAAATCTATTCGATAATAAAATACCATAGAAACCCACGATTAGATCAAATGTAATAATTGATAATGTTTTCTTCATAAAAAAATGACACATCCTTTCACATTTTGCTTCTTCACACTGTAGAAACAATAAATAGTTTATGCCCATTAAACATGTCTTTATTTCAAAATAAATAATTGTTTTGATACTTCTAGTCAAAGCGACATTGGATATAATATCCAATTTATCTATTTCAGAATTAATTGCCAACGGAGAATATAAATACGAGGACTCAATTTCGGATATAAGAAATAGAATATCTTCAACGCTAGATTTAATTCTGATATCTATCAATAGCACAAGAATATCTTTTAAGGGAAATACTTGCAGCCAAATTAATTCTAAAATATTCACTGAGCTCCTCTCAAGATTTATATCCATTGCATTAGTCGCTTTATTAAAGGGGTCAGGAAATTTAACATCATATTGACAAGAATCAATAATAAAAAGACTACCAGATACACATGTTTCATGTATGTCCCAAATTACCAAAATATACCATAACTTACGAATTAAGTGACAAAAGTTCTTATCATCCTTAAAGCTAGAGAATATAGTAGGCTCTCTATTGATCCCCAAAGATATTGCCATTTGTACTATTGAAGAAAGAGTGATATCTGAATCGCACTCATCAACTCCATCAGAATTTTCGGGAGCATATCTATGGTAAAATTTGTATACCATTAGAAGTTGAAGAACTTCGATACTGGATCTCCTGTTTATACTGAAATGATTTATGCATTTTTTAGCTAAGATAATATGTTTATAAGATTTCAGTACTTCTTCTTCATGTATCCACCTGGGTGTTTCTCCTTTAACAACCCCCCTAAAGCATTCTAAAGGTGATATTTCATATTGAAAAGAAAACGATATTCTTAACAATATTAATAAAATACCAATAACAGCAATATCAGTATTCTTCTCAATTTTGATTTTCCATTTTGTACCTTCTATTTCTTCTTCTCTCTTAAATATTCTCTCAATGTTATTTTTAAACTGCGATTCATCAATAATCGGTAATAAGGGATATATGCTTTCAAAAAATATATTTATTAAATTCCAAGTCATTTCGTACAGCGGCAACGCATTACCAAGTTCCCTAGAAAAATCCATTGATAAACTATTCTCTATGTTTGAATGAATGGTTTTATTTGTATTATGTTCTTCTTCTGTAGGAGTGATGTTTTTCAAATCTTTCAGTAGTTGTCTATTATGATCTTGTTCTAAAAAGTTTTTCGATTTCACTATTTGTAAATCAAGAAAATTGTTCAACACATATTCTTCAAGTGAGGTTAATATGGAATCAGATTTCATCATACTTATCCATGTAAAGGGTCCACAATTCATTTGCATAGACGCTCTTGCGTTTAGTGAAGAATATTTTTCATATATATTAAATTTTGGAATATTATGCTTATAAGTCTCATTATTACTATTATTTGTTAATATCCGATTTGGTAAGCTATTCTTCTGATAAATATCCTGAATTTTAGTTTTAACTATACTATGTTCAATTTTTAGAGATTCTTGTGTTGTAGTCTTCTTCAGGGTATTTTTTGAATCTTGGTATTCACATTTAACGCCAGCCCTTGAGCATTCACGACATGGATTCTCTCTACTGCATTTCTTCTTCCTCTTTTTACAAAATAGACAGATTTTACTTCGCCGATTCCTTGTTGCTCGATTCATAGTTCTTGGTTTAGTTGACCCCTTTCAACATTAATATTAATAATATTCTAACGATATATACAGGAAAATTATTTACTCTTGTTTGTGATTGCAGAAAATGATGGTGTGCTAGCTCAAATGAAATATAATGCGCACACAAATTTATTATAACTAATTCGGATAGATGCAAAAATGATCATCAAGGAATCTTGCTGATGGTGAAGAGGCAATCACGTAAAGCAAGGATATTAGATGAATAAGTTTCAACCAGCCTGTCGCTGTTGCCACGGTACTGATGAAAGTTTTCATTATGAATCATCATCATTGTATTCTATAAACATAACCTAGTAAAATATAGATTCTATATATGATTTAAACTGAGCGAATTACAATAACATATTGTACCCGAATTAGTATTTTCAAAAGTACTATCCAATAGAAAATAGTATTTCCCCACTTTATTAGTAATTTGCATTCGGCTTTTCGGAATTCTTAAATGCGACAATACTCCTGGATTCTTAAATGCGACAATACAATTTTTAAATGCGAAAAGAGTACTATAAACGCGATTTTGGATAGCACGGCTTAGTAATTAATGAGGGATTCATACTAAAGTTAAATTGCTACCGACCCAGATATTAAATGACATTTGTGTCACCAATATTAGTAATAGTTGCCATATATAACTTGCTAAGTTTCAGATATAATCTGTTGAATTATTAAATAAATTTTATAGCAATAAATGACAGGTAAAAATATCGTGTTCCGCTCCACAAAAGGTGAAAGCTTTCAAGATATTAAAAAGTTCGAAGAAGCAATTCCAGAAATTGAAAAGAATGAAATTTTAGTTAAGATCAAGGCTGTTTCTCTCAATTATCGTGATTATGCAGTTGCTAATAGAACTTATCCATTCCCAATCAAAGAGAATGTTGTTCCTTGCTCAGATGCAGCTGGTGAAATAGTTAAAGTTGGATCTGACGTTGATGGCTTTGCAGTAGGTGATTCTGTTATAAGCACTTTTGATCCTACTAACTATTATGGTGTTCAAAAAACATGGAATTATGGATATGGTGCTCCCAAAGATGGTTTTCTTCAACAGTACAGGGCTTTAAAAAGTGACACTGTAATTAAGTTACCGCGTGATACACATTTAACTTTTAGTGAGGCAGCTTCTTTAGTCTGTACTGGAACTACAGCTTGGAATAGTCTTTATGGTGGTGAACGTTACACTGCAGGACAAACTATCTTATTACTTGGTACTGGTGGTGTATCCATTACAACATTAATTTTAGCTAAAGCAGCCGGTGCAAGAACAATTATCACCTCATCTTCGAACGAGAAATTGAAGTTCGTTAAGGAAAAATACGGTGTTGATTTTACAATTAATTATAGAGAAACACCTGACTGGGAAAAAGAAGTTTTGAAAATCACTGATGGTGAAGGTGTTGACCATGTTATTGAAAATGGAGGAAGTGGTACGATTGAGAAATCTATTCTTTCTACAAAGAGAGGAGGTAATATTGCACTCGTTGGGTTTTTATCTCAACCAAAGGATCTTCCAGATGTATCTGCATTAGTTCTTGGAGGAAGTGTTACTTTGAGAGGGATAGCTGTTGGATCTAAACAGTTACTAGAGGATCTTGTGAGATTTGTTCATGTTAAGAAATTGCCAATGCCGGTTGAAAAAGAGTTTGGATTTACTGAAGAAGAAGTACATTCAGCCTTTAAGCATTTAGAAGGGCAATCGCACGTTGGTAAGATTGTTATTAAATTAGATTAGTACATTGAACCTGTGACCTTGAAAGTTGTTCGAAAACTACAATTGAAAATTTCATCAGAATTTTAAATAGTGATATATAATGTATTGGATTGTACTTTTAAAATACTAAATCGGGTACAATATGTTTATTGTAATTTTCTCGGTTTAAAAGGTATACAGAATCTGTACAAATTAACTCATTTGTAGACAAATCTAATGATGATTCATAATAAAACTTTTTCATCTACTACCTTAAAAACAGCGATGTGATGATTAGGCTCCACTCAGCTATTGGCTGAATTATTCACTTCTTTTTTATTTGCCCAATCACCTCAATCTGGCACCGAATATCGGTAATTTGACTATTCATCATCCTTGATGATTATTTTGCATCAATTCAGTATTAAATTTGTGTCGGGCACTATCTTGCAATTTTAAGCTAGCACACCAACAGTATATCTTATCGATCCGATGTGGAGAGATTTTATAAAAAGAGATCATTGAGTCCTAGATTACAAAATCTTCATTCATTTATGTCAGCAAGAATGACAGAACAAGAAATTTCCCATGTTGTTTGTATCCCATGGTTCTACTATGATGCTTGGTGAAGAAAGTGTTGTATGTAGAGATTGGGAGGAGCAAGGAAGAAATGCTGAACGAGAAGGTATAAAAGGTGTTGCGCATTGGGAGAAAGCTGGAGAAAATTTAGTACATATTTCAATAAAGGAACCACCAGGAATGAATCCAATTGCTTGGGTCGCTAGAGAAATATCAAGATTATGAAATCAATTGTTGCAAAGATTTAGGTGCAAAAGTAGGGGAAATTCTTGAAAAGGGAGGAATGAAAGTAGTACTAAATGATAGAGATAATTGAATTCATGATAGCTTAATTCCACTTAAATGGATGTTTTCTAAAAAATGCCCACCTGTGACGTTGTTATCTGTTAACCCTTACTTCCATGCTAAAATCGGTGAATTATTGTCAGAATTAAGAAAGAAAAAAATATTACTTATTGGGACTGGAGGAGCGGTACATAATTTATACAGAGACTTATGGCCACAAATTATATTTCACAGAAACAATTTTGCTCTAGAACAACCTCCAGAACAATGGGCTTTGGATTTTAGAGATTACTTTTATGATGCTTTACATACGAACCCTTCAAACAGAAAAGGAACTATTAGAGAAGGGGTATTGAGATCAATGTACAATCCAAGATAGAGAGGCACATGGAACAGATGACCATTACATGTCGGCATGTTTTTTAGCTGGCGCCTCGAGAAAGAATGAAGTCGGTCATTTAACAAGCGAGGTTCGGGAAATTCAAAAATGGGAAATTCACAATATATAATTGGAGCGTGGTAGCCTTGAATTGCTAATGAAATTATCTGATAGTACATATTTACATGATTTATCATTTTGTTTTAAAATTTATTTTTGTAATTATATTTAATACAGTAAGCTTCGTTTTTCCATAAGTATCAGCAGAGAAATAAATAACTTTCAAGGGAATGCTAATTATATAAATGAGATAGTTTCTGATCAATTATCTCAATGTATCTGAATAATAAAATACCTCAATCTATCTACTAATCTGCAAATTCATTTAGGTTCTCTTTTTGAAGATATACCACTGGATATGAATATATCACAATTAAGATTAATTTTAAAGATACGATGATGAGAACAGTTTTCTTAATTTCTTAATTTCCTGCAATGCAGTTAAATAAATAAATATCAAAATCATCCCTTTAATTATTGGTAATTTTAAATTTCAATATTTCGAAATTATCAAAACTTACAAGATACACATTAAATACCGGGAAAGAAAAATTCCGATAATTGTACAAGGAATCATGACGTTTCAAATGTAGGTTATACTCCTTTTGATGCTGCCGAATACTATGATAATGAAGAAGAAGTAGGAAAAGGAATATACGAGTGACTCAAGAAAAGTCCTTCAAATAAGAGAAGATGTATTCCAAGTTAAAAAATTTTTTAGTCCCTATGGTTACAATGTTACAGAAATTACTATAAAGAATGCTTGATAAAGGTAAGGATATTGGCTATATCGATTTGGTATTAATTCACTTTCCCCCCTTTCGAACAAAAAAAAAAGATTGTGTACTGAAAAGCATTAAAGGTCACATTTTTTGATGCAAAGGTGAAGTTAGTTGGAGTTTCAAATTACGTTTCAAGTTTAAGAGCAATAATACTAATACACATTCCAATTATTTTTGTGAAAAATTTGTATATTTTTCATAATAGGGAAAATTTCTACCAAATAAAGACTGATTCTTGAATATACAATTGTTAATTTCAGATAACGATTATTCTTCTCTTAAAATTTAATCCGGTAATGCGGGGAAAGAATCTTTATTTTTCATGGTTGGTTCAATGAGGATCAAGGGGATATTAAGCGGAGAAAAATCGGTTTATGAACTGCACAGGAAAATGTAAATTTGGCCATATCACGCAACAAAAGAAATGATGCAAATCGGTACGAAAGTATATGAAAACTATCCGAAACAAAATATTGATAGCAAAAAAAATATGTATTGTTGATGATAATATTTCAAGAAGACAATGGATACGTATATTAGACAAGCCCTGTTAATTCATAACATCAGGAGAGCACAATTTATAGTGACTAGATTGAATGAAATATATAAATGGACAAGTCTAGGGTAAAATACTGAAAATTAATAAATATCTAAAATTATTACTTTTCTACTAATATTACCAATGATAGGAAACTGGTTAAAAATTGGAGTATTTCTTGCATCAATTTCCAATGCAAGTCCTATTTTAAAGAGAGGAACTTCCAATGATAACAGTACTGATTCTTCACTTAAAGACTTGTGTAACGTATCTCATGTTCAAAATTCTTTGCCTGCAAATGGAACCCTTCTAGGAATTGAAATGATTCCATCATCTGTTGAAGTCAATGTAGCAGATACTTCAAGTTATAGCTATTGTAACATTACAGTTTCATATACCCACACTGGTAAAGGAGATAACGTTGTCCTTAATTATGCCTTTCCTGATCCAACAGATTTTAAAAACAGATTCTATGTTGCTGGGGGTGGTGGATTTACCCTTAATATTATATCCACTGGTGGTCTTGAATATGGAGCGGTTAGTGGTTGTACTGATGCTGGATATGATGCCTTCAGTCAGTCATATGACGAAGTTGTACTTTATGGAAATGGCTCCATCAACTGGGATGCTACTTATATGTTTGCCTACGAGGCATTGGGTGAATTGACTACAGTGGGAAAACCTCTTGCTAGTAGCTTTTATAACCTTTCGGAGAATGAAAAAATTTACACCTATTTTGAAGGTTGTTCAGATGGTGGCCGTGAAGCTATGAGCCAAGTACAAAGATATGGTGACTTATATGATGGTGTTGTAGCAGGTGCACCAGCCTTTAGATATGCCCAGCAGCAGGTCAATCATTTATTCTCTGCTATGGTTGAGCAAACTTTAGATTACCTTCCACCCCCATGTGAATTGAGTAAAATTGTTAACGCTACTATTGCCGCCTGTGATCCACTTGATGGTCGTACCGATGGTGTTATTTCTAGAACTGACCTTTGTATGCATGAATTCAATTTATCTTCTTTAATTGGCGAACCCTATTACTGCGAATCTCAAAATTATACTACACTTGGATTTGGATTTAATAAAAGAGCAGAAGGAAGTTCCACTTCTTATCAGCCAGAACAAAAAGGAACAGTTTCTGCCGAAGGTGTAGCTGTTGCACAAACAATTTATGATGGTCTTCACAATTCTAAGGGTCAAAGAGCTTATCTTTCTTGGCAAATTGGATCTGAACTTAGCGATGGAGTAACTACCTATAGCGAGGAAACAGACTCTTGGGAGCTTACCATCCCGTCTACTGGTGGAGAATATGTTACAAAATTTGTTGAATTATTGAATATTGAAAATCTTCCTTCTCTCGATAATATGACCTATGATACATTAGTAGAATGGATGACGACTGCTTATTATAGGTACTTGGATTCTTTACAAACATCTTCACCCGATTTGACTACATTTTATTCAAGTGGTGGTAAATTAATTCACTATCATGGCGAATCTGATCCAAGTGTTCCAGCGGCATCTTCGATACATTACTGGCAAAGTGTTCGTTCTACCATGTATAATGAATTATCATTTAACGAATCACTTAGTGAGCTTGATGACTGGTATCAGTTATACTTAGTTCCAGGAGCTGCTCATTGTAATGTCAACAGCTTGCAACCGGGTCCTTATCCAGAAACAAATATGGAAATTATTATTGATTGGGTTGAAAACAACAATAAGCCCGACGGGCTCAATGCTACTGTCTCTTCAGGTGCATATAAGGGTGAATCTCAACTTCTTTGTAAATGGCCACTTCGTCCGTTATGGAATAGTGATTCCAGCTATGATTGTGTCTATGATGAAGCTTCTTATAACTCATGGACATACACGTTTGAAGCTTTCAAAGTTCCAATTTATTAACTGCTCTTACTTTAAATCTTCCCTCCAAAAAAAAAATTGCTCTTTCAATACCGTTTAAATTAAGACCTTTCTTTATTTTTATTTTTTTTCAGAAGTAAATATAACATCTGATATAGTTTCTTTAAAAATTTATTTAAAAATTTATTAAATAAATACCAATTCTTAGTCACACGTGTATCTTAGTACTTTAGAAAGTGTTAATGTGAGTACATTCAGCATTTTTTTATTATTTCGAAATAAGACAATAAAATAATTGAAACATTAATATTGTATGTTACCATAAATATATCTCATAAATCCATATGAACAAAAATATTAATAAGACGCTTTTTTAGAAGTCATTAATATCATGTTGTGTACATCATAAATACGAAAATTCCTTCGATAATGTTGATAAAAAAATGATGGAATTTGATATTTTGTGAGATTCACTGTTAATGTGCAAGCTTTAATGGGAAATAGTGCGCAACACAAATTTGAAGTCCTGGATATGTATTGAGACAAAATAATTGTCATTGAACCTAGATGATGGTAAATAGACAAACAGGTTCACCTAGTAACAGCAAAAGACCATTAAATAAATAATGATGCCTTGTTAAACATAATACAATACCTGAAGGCTTATTTTTCAGCTCATCACAGTTGCTGTGGTACTTATGAGAATTTTTTATTGTGAATTTTTATCAGAGGTACGAGCTGGTTAAATATAGATTCTGTATATGATTCAAACTGGAAGAATTAAAATAACTGGAAGAATTAAAATAACTGGGAGAATTAAAATATACGTAGTGTCCTTAAGTATTTTCAAATTAGCATCCAAAATAATTTTTTGTAAATATGGAAACAGACGACGTATAAAAATTAAATTTTATCAAGTATATATATTGAGTCTAATTGATATAAAATATGATAATGTTGAAGAGAGGCCAAATGTATTAGGGATTAAGTACTTAAGAAATAACGAGATCCAAAAAGGAAAAAGTTCTTCTGATTCTGAAAATATAGTGAAAGATACATTGAAACGAGTCAAAACTGATGCAGTTTCAAATCTAGATCGGGCAATTGTGCTATCTCCTTAATCTGCATCAAGTATAAAAATATAGACTAGAAATGTGTATCCAGTAATAGCAGCACATATACATGTAATTCGAGCATTTCTTAATTTTCTTTCGACATTCTAATCGTATTGCAATTCATTATTAAAAGCATGGTGATTTATATATTCTTTTTAATCTGAGTATATTACCTATTCCACATTCATTTTAAACAGTAACAAGTCTAAGCGTCACTACATCGATTTTTCGTGATTTTACGATATTATCAAACAACTTATGCAGTATTTTCTAATATATCCGAATATTTCAGATTATGTAACTCACGAAATCTTCAATAATTTTATGACGTATACATAATTTGCGTTCTAATACATAATATTTTATAAGAATTCTAGGTATGAATCACAAAACAATACAAAAAGATAGATCATTTTTACTAGAAATTAGATTAAGGTCCAATATGATGATGGTTAAATTTATTGCAATATTTCAGATATTAGCTTCATTTATACGGGGAATATCCCTTTTCCATATATATAACTTAGATAGCTAAGATATGTGCTACCCAAAAACTGGGTACATTTAATTGGACAATAATTAAAGTGAGAAAATTATTTCATTTACCCTACCGAATACAGTAATCTCATACCGATGAGCTGGCATAAACTTGACGAAATACGCAATACAAATTTAGTGTCGGAAAAATAAATGACGTAAAAATAATCACCAAAGCATCAGAAGACCGCATAAATATCCCCTCCAATAATTCACACAGTCATTGAATTAAGCTACGAATTGTGCCATGATAACATCTTATTATATGGGCGCTGTTTGCTAGATAACAAAAAAAAACAAGTTATGTTCTAAATTACAACTATTTGTTAGTTAAGATATGGATTAATATAGTTCCATTTTAGATAATTTAATATCCTTTAAAGTACATCAAATAAAATTACGCATGTATGTGCTGAAAAATTTTTTTTTTCAGCAATGCAATATGCAATACGTAATATATCATTTTTAATTTAATGTGAGATGAATTTAGTACTTTTCTGTGTCCTTGTACTCATTTTAGTGAAAAGTAAAAAATGTCGGCTTATTTTGACGTTTTTCAAGCCAAAATATTTAATACGTGGAACACGATACCTAGTTAATCACTATAACTAGCTATTCCAAATCTAATGATTTCCCTTCTTTTATAATATTGCAGGCTCTCAATAAAACATTATAAAATGTACAATATTCTTTTATGGACTCGTTATTGTAGTAGTTTCGGCAAACTAATTTTAAATTTACAAGCATTGTCGGAAATGTCAATGAGCCGATTATAGTTCCTTCAGCGATTGGATGTCACAAAATGAAACTGTAAAAAAATAATCTGCTGACGTTTTTCTGTCTTCATGCATTTATTATTAGAATAATGCACGTTGAAGTTCATTAGGTTAGTGATCATATAATCGCTTGATAAAAAGAAGCCGATTATTACCATAAGAAGCATAAAGATGTCTCTGAATGGCTTAAAGTATTTCGTACTGTAATTATGCACTGTAAGTAGCTTAGATTGCATTAATAATTGTCTTCATGCATGTGATTCTCTCATCCTCAGAAAATATTTTTGACTCTTCAAATTCTACTGGCTCAGAGCACTGTGATATTGATGTCAAATTTTCAATGTTTATAACGTAAAAAAATAAGTGAATTAGAACATATTTTAAATCATTTATTGAGTCGCCCTTCTAGATATATTGTCTAGTATATTGAGACATTTAACTTTTGATAATGAATATTTATTGCTTTTCTTCTCATAGATAATCTTCACATACTTAAAGCTATACATTAATAATGATATATAAGAATTTATAATTATGACCTTTAGATATCATCTATTTCTAGTAACTATTGACGAGAAAATGACAATTTCCTAATTTGTTATTTTTATTTCTTTAAGGCTAATTTAAGCGCGTATACTTCATAATTCCGAAGTAATACTATTAAACTTTACACGACTTTTAAAAGTATAAATATCCCAAATAATCTCATATTTAATTTTGGTTCATATACAGTAGTTTTTCTATCATATGACCAGCTTATGTCTCCAGAAAAGAATTTACGCAATCTTAACCGTCTTTTGGTTGGTTACTCAGTGTTCTGCGTCATTTTCTATACCACCGCATTCTACATTGATGCAAAGAACGGAAGAAAATGTTCCATTAAAACTAACAAACCATCAAACAATTAGCGGTACAACAGTTTGCCTTGCTCAAATCACGATTGCGGATTCATTCATGAATGTTACTCTCCCTTCATGGTTAGAAAGCTGGACTAGTTTGGAGTCTATGGTTTCTTGCGATTTCCCAGTGAATGTCACATTTCCAAGAAATGCTGATCGGGAAATGATAGCAAAAATTGTTGCCTATAATTTAGCCTCCGGCGCCTACATACAAAACTGGGATAGTACTTTATCTAAACGTAATGAATTATTGGATGAATTAGATAATTTTTGGGAAAGTGGAAATTCTACTGTCTTGCAGCTGTCAACACCAAATGAGTTAAATAAGAGATGGACATTTTATAACAGAACATGGAAAACCTCGGGGTCTCATTTGTTTCAAAGGGCTGTCTTATCAGGGTTGTTGGCAATAGTGGATGGATGTGGTAGTACAGTAGTAGAACTTTCAAGAGCTTCTCTCTGCGCAACTACAAATGGGAATTACGGATGTTTTTCATGGTCAGGTGGTGGTCATGAAATGAAATGTAATGTTGCAGCTGATATAATTACTGCCGCGATGAATGAGTTTGGTACTACTGGAACATTAAGTGCTGAAGCAGTCGAAGAATTTTATAACAGTGGATGGCATAATGCATGCCTCTCAAATAGACCTAACGGCTGTAAGTAAATAAAATAATTTGTATTTAGCTCTATATTTAATATTTGGGAAGTGCGTTTTTGTCAATGAACAATTGATGTCATTAGATTACAGAAATATGATATTCTGTTAGTGTGCTAGTTGTAAATGTTAAGCTTAAAATGAAAAGTAGTGCGCAACACATTTCGATATTAACATTTGCATCAGAATCAAGGTAAAGATAAATTAATGCTGGTTTTTTTTCTAAATGCTACCTTTCTTTATGTTATACACAATAGGTTAAGATCGCACAAATTGAGACGCTATTCGTAACTTTGGAAACATAAATTATGTGACGTATTTCGCGAACATTGTTCTGCATTTTGTGAAATTAACTTAAGCCACACTAAGTTTA
>JAJMIA010000074.1:0-14959 GCA_030583345.1 Schwanniomyces pseudopolymorphus | reverse complement strand
CATAAGGTACAGGCACAACTCTAACAATTGTTGTTAGAGATCACAAACGTATAAGATGTGAGTCCAAGTCTCTCGGACATGTAAGCGCATATTCACATCAGGCCATGTCAAGAATCTAGTATATAAGATAGTGCCTCCATACGTACTAGTATATAGAATAGATTAGCTAAGTATTAAGAGGATAGTTACATACTAACTACTAGACAGCTTAGTTCTCAATAAACTTAACGCAACTCTAACAAACATGTTAATAAGCCGGTCTAGTATAGTGGTTAGTACAGTTCGTTGTGGCCGAACAAACCCAGGTTCGATTCCTGGGACCGGCATTTTTTTTTAATTGAACCAGTATTTTATTTCTATGTTGTATATTATCACCTATTTAATATTTTCGTTTTTTTGTTTTAATAAAAAATACACTAAATTTTAACATTGCATTTAAATAAATACGCTATTAATAAAAAGCAAAAAATCATGCAGATTGGTAAATATTACCTTGTGATTGGGTCCTAAATTCCTGTTGAGATGATTGCTGGGGAACTTGGTTGTTATTTTGTAATGGCATAGATTGCCTATTGGTATTAGCATTTTCTTTCAAAGCAATTAATTGCTTAGATCTAAAGGTTTCGTAGTGTATTAAGGAAGTTGTTTCGATTAAGTCTTGTAAGTGAGTACGGGTTAAGAAGTCTCTCAAAAATACAAATTCGCATTGAGACACATCTTCGATATTTATAGCACCCCATTTGGTTTTTCTTCCTCTGACTAACTCACCATTTATTTCAATTTCTCTTTCGGATCCAGCAATCGCAAATGGAATCAATGATTTAATATCTTCATTAAGTTGTCTTTCCTCGTCATATAAATCTTCGTTATCATACGGGTAAATATTAAAGTTGTGTTTAATGAACTCATTTTGAAGAGATTTTTTAAATTCTGATCTTTCATCGAGAGTCAAAGAATCACTCTTGGCAATAACTGGAACAACGTTTGCAATTTCAGTTAATCTCTTTAAGGCTTGTATATCTAATTGCTTCAATTTTTTATCGTTAGGAGAAATGAAATATAATACACAATGGACTCTTGAATCTTGGATATATCTTTCTCTTTGGGCAGTCAATTCTTTTCTTAAAAATTGAGAGTGTTGCTCTTTGATATACTTAATCAAGGGTTCCCAGCACTTATCATTGTTTATCTGATCATTGAATCCTGGAGTGTCAATAACGTTAACGCTCAACTTAACATTATTTTCAGTCAAAACATGTGATGATACCTTGATATCGGTAGTTTTTTCAATTGATTCTTCAGTATTCTTACGACCATTAGAATTTACTAATTTTGATGCAAACAAAGTGTTGACTAATGTACTTTTACCTAATCCTGATCTTCCAACCATCATTACATTGAATTGAAATCCTCTTTTCAACAATCTATTTTCAATTTGAGTAGTTATAGTATCAAAACCAACATATTTCTGAGGTTGTGTGATATTAATTTCGTTTTCGGTAACAGACATCGTTCTCTATGCTTGTATTAATGGTTTATAGTACTACTAAATCTAAATGTAAACACCTTGTTGTCAGTTTTCACCGCTTGTTTGACGCGTTCACAAAGGGAATTTACATTTACACTACCTTTGCACAAAAACGTTTCAGATGTGGCACAATTAGTTTGTGTAATATTCAAGTTTTTTTCAATTTTTCAATCTCTCAGTTATACTAGAATACTGAAGATTTTAATAAAAGCTAATAAAGATACAAAGTATCATGTCTGCATTAAAGTTATCATTACCGATTATCCTCCAAGAGGGTTTACTGGCCATGATGCCAAGATTACCAAGTATTGCCATAAATTTCCCAAATGTTCTTGGGAAGGGTATGGCTTTTGAATCAAACGACGAAAGATTGAAAGAATTAAAAGAACAAATTGAAGCAAATAATGGCGGATTACCATTTATGATTGATAATGGAATGATTTTAAGGGCAGTTCCAAAGAAGAAGCCATCTCATAGCAAGACTCGTATGAAATTGTATGCACCAGGTAGTAAACAAATTAAACCATTAGAAAACTTAGTCAGATGCCCAGCCTGTGGTCATGTTAAAAGATCTCATTTCATGTGTATGCACTGTTTTGCAGAAATAAGGACTTTCTTGAAACTGAAGAAGAAGGCCATTCAAGAAACGTTTGAAGCACCGCAATCCAACCTTGACCCTATCGATGAAAAGATTTTATACCCAGGTAAACATGTTAGTGAACATGAGAGAAGATTAAAAAAGAAAGACTGGATCCCTGTAAGGGAAGAACCATTGATGTTCAATTATGAACAAATTAAAAATCAAAAAAAGTAATAACTTGATCAGTTTTATTTCAATTGTTCGTTATTGAGCATCAACATGTATATATAAGTCATTATAGTTGTAACAAGCATTTCCTATAGAAAATCGAAAGAACTAATATTCTAAAAAATGGCATCGTAATCTGTATGAGAGATAGATATTTATGAACTCTCAATTTCATTCATAGAAAATGCATACCCAACAATTGACCGTTTTGTCTATGATAGAAGTGGGAGGATAGGATGAACCAGTATTTAAAAAGGTAACAGCAAATACTTGGAAATTCTGGCATTTTATGCCAAATTGAAAAGCTGTAGGAATTTTAGTTTCATTTCATTTTTCAAAATCCAACTACTCTGTATTTATTTACTTTGAATCGTCAACATTGTAATAAAAAGTTGTTACTCTCTACAACTGGTACATTTCATCTTTTATAATATCTTTTGGAATACTTCACAAAATTTATTAATATAGTATTCAATGCAAATGATAGATGCTGGATTCTTTCTATTTCAATATATAATTAGTAACTGATGCCTATCTCTAGCATCTAAAAATTCGCAGTTAAATTCCAGACCATCCATCACACCATCTCATTCTGTCTCGGTAACCAGAAATTTTCAGATCATCTCATTCGAACTAGTATTGATAATACAACTACAAATGAAGATATAGACAGTAGTAATACTTTTAACACGATGATATATCCTGATAACCCTAGAAATATTTCCCTTTTTAGTGTAAGTAGTAGACATCCTTTGAATGTGAAACCTGGTGGAAATTTACTTCTTAATACCGGTGGGTTCCATACTCATTCATTATCCAAGGAGGAGCAAATGGGACACTTATCAATATTTCCAGATGAATTAGTATTACATTTGACTTCGTATGTTACCGATGTAAATACTCTTAAGGCGTTATCTCATACTTCAAGAATCATGTATGCATTTTTATACGACGAAGAAATATGGAAGAGAATTTATGTGAAAAATAGCTTAGAAAATGAAAGAATAGGAAAGAAAACAAATATAAAATGGAGAGGTTCTTGGAGGGCCTCCATGATTAATGTAGATGATGAAAAACAAGCAAATTTGCAAATTCCAGATAATGTTTTATGTTCTGATGCCTTGTATAGACCATTTCAGTGTTCACAAATCAACTACGAAAAGCTTTTCTCAAAAATAATAAAGGAGGAAGAAGTATATCATTTAGATTCTATTAATGGAAAATTAGGTAAGCTACCAAATGGTAGATTACAAAGGTTACTGGAAGATTCTCTCTCATTGGAAACTTTTAATAATACTTGGAGCAACGTACCGTTCATAGTTACAAACTCAAACCCCGATAGATGGCCCAAATGGGACTTACAATCATTATTGGAACGTTTTCCTGATGTGAAATTTAGGCAAGAAGCAGTTCAATGGGACTTATCATTATACGCCCAGTATTTGGATCAAAATAAGGACGAGAGTCCTTTATATCTCTTTGATTGCAGCAGTCAAGCTATGAAACAGTTGAAAAAAGAATATGTTTTGCCAAATATATTCCAGTATGATCTTTTTTCTGTTTTTCAGAAAGAAAATATCAATTGTCGTCCTGATTATGCCTGGCTTATTGTAGGATCAGCCAGGTCCGGATCTACGTTTCACAAGGATCCTAATCATACATCTGCATGGAATACTGCTTTGACAGGTAGAAAGCTCTGGATCATGTTACCACCATCGATTACCCCTCCAGGTGTGGGAACAGATTCTGAAGAAAGTGAAGTTACTTCACCTGTAGGGATTGCCGAATGGGTTATGTCAGGATTTTTCAATGATTGTCTTAAGATCGAAGAATGCTTGATAGGTGTTACATTCCCAAATGAATGCATGTATGTCCCGTCTGGCTGGTGGCATTCTGTGATTAATATTGATGATTCAGTAGCATTAACCCAAAACTTTGTTCCTCTTCCTAATTTAACTAACACATTAAACTTCTTCAAGAATAAAAAAGATCAAATCAGTGGATTCCGTCCAAACCAGGTAAATAGTGCTTTACAAGTGATTCTTAAATCTGATACCCTTAATGAAGAAGCTAAACAAAAGCTTAAATTATATAGTGCAAAATTTGACGAATTAAATCTAAACAAAAATTTACAAGATGAAGACTGTGGAGAAATTCTACCATCTCAATTACCACCAATGCCAGTATATGAATTATTTACGGAATTGTTGATTGAAAATGGGAAGCAAGAAGAACTTTCGGATGCTTTACATAAGCTTGAAAGATTAGAGAAGTCTGAATCTAACATTGTAAAGAAAAGTGAGACTTGGGAAAAATTGACTACTACTGAGTCAGGTGTTCCTACCTTCTCATTTGGATTTGATCTTGAGGATGATGAATAATAAACTGATTTTTTGCATAATATACGCAAATTGTTGCGAAAAATACATATAAATAGAATATAGTAGAATCAAAATAAAGTCACTAGTATTTTTGATTACAACTCTTATACGAGATAACCGTGTACATTCAGTGAATAACTGTGCAATTATGGAGTTACAAATAATGATCGTCGGGTTCCGATGATGCCATGTTATCGGTCATAGAAAAATGAAAGTTACTCTGTAAATATATAATACAATAAATGACTCTATGACATAATATTACTATTCGTAGCATTAAATAAGCCGTATTAACCCACTTATAAATCATAAAAATACTTTTTAATGACCGTTGGTAATATATGATCTGATATTTCTTTTGTGTAACATCATTCATATCTCGAGAACTATGACTCTGAGCGATAACATTAAAGCTTCAAAAGAGAGCAAACTAACGTTTTAGATATTAAACTTTTTATCAATATAAAAAGTATATGCTTAAGCACTCATTTAAGAGACTTACTCCTCTATTGAATACATATACCAGAAGGACAATATCACACACTAAAATGACTGCGCAAGGTACGGAATCCCCAATTATATTTGCACCAAAGACATATCAATACGATAAAGGTCATTTGAAGGAAGAAGAAGTGAACAAAAGCCCAATTGAGCAATTCCATACCTGGTTTGCAGATGCGCAAAAATCTAATCCTAATAGTAACTTAATTATTCCAGAAGCTACTACTTTTTCCACTGCTAGATTACCATCTGGAAGAATCTCATCGAGAGTTGTATTATTCAAAGAATTGGACTCCCACGGTTTTATAGTATATTCTAATTGGGAAAACTCTAAGAAAGCAAAAGATTTTGAATCCAATAAGCATGCTTCTCTTACGTTTTTCTGGCCTCATGCTCAAAGACAAGTCAGAGTAGAAGGTGTTATGGAAAAGGTTACCAGAGAAACTTCTATTAGATATTTCAATACTAGACCTCGTGGATCTAAAATTGGAGCTTGGTCATCTCCTCAATCACAAGTTATAAAGTCTAGAAGTGAATTAGATGACTTGAATAAACACTTTGAGGACAAATTCAAGGATTTCAAAGATGATGAAATACCATGTCCAGAATTCTGGGGTGGTGTTAGAATTGTGCCTCTAGAAATTGAATTCTGGCAAGGAGGTATGAGTAGACTTCATGATAGAATTACTTATACTAGAGAAAGTGTTGAAGATGCTTGGAACATCGATAGAATTGCGCCATAATAAAGTTATTGAACTAAATCAAAATTTTAATTTCCTATAATTCAGAAATTATGACATTCATAAAAAAAGTATATACTTTTAGATTAAACAGAAGTTAATTTCCAAATCTTTACAGCGTGACTATCAATTGTAGCATTTAAGGATCCAGAAGCTGTAGTTGTCTCATTGGTCCATAATTCGAAGAACTCATAGGTATTTGATGCATCTTCACTGTTATTAATGAAAATATCAGTAAATTCCATTGTTACATCGTCTTCGGTATCACTTCCACTATTAAAAAGCGTAACGACATATGAATCATCACTTAAAACATTTGTAAATAAATGAAGGTAACCGCCGTCAATTTCTTTCTTCCAAATTCTATAACCTGGACTAGAGACATCTTGGTTAACATCGATAACAGCTTTATTGGTGATAATACTGAAATCTTCACTAGACATATTTGTGACATCATTACCCAAAACTAATGGACTCTTCAAAATAGCCCATAAAGTGAAATGTGATTTATATTCTTCTGTGGTCATACCACCATTTCCAACTTCTAAACTATCCAAATCATTCCAGCCATTGAATGAGCTAGCCTTTTGACCAAGAGGAATTGCCTTTTCTAAAATGTTAGTCATAGAGCACATATATCCCTGTAATCCAATACAATCGAATGTTTCACATGGACATCTGTCATCATACCTATCAAACAGATCATAAATATCACCGCTAATTCTCCAAGAGTTTGCAAGAGTAGATCCCCAATTCCAAACTTGATCTTCACCCCATTGACACAATGAGTAGAAAATAGGCTTTCCAGTGGCATTTAATGATTCTGACATTTTGTAATATCTGTCATAACTGAGCTTAGGCGTACCACTATTGCCTTCGTTATAGCAATTATCATACTTTAAGTAATCAATATCCCAGTCGTTAGCAAAAGTGTCAGCATCAATCTCTTCGTAGTGTAATGAACCTGGATAGCCTCCACAAGTATATCTACCTGCAGATGAATACATTCCGAATTTGAATCCCAATTCATGAATTTTGTCAGCTAAGTGTCTAATACCATTTGGAAATTTTTCAGGGTCTGCAACAATTTTTTGGGTTTCATTGTCTCTTTCGTGCAATTGATAGCAGTCGTCCATAACAATGTATTCATACCCATAGTCCTGCAATCCCAATTCCTTTATCTTCTCGGCGGTGCTAATCATAATAGTCTCATTGATATTGCAGCCATATTTATTCCAAGAATTCCAACCCATTTGAGGTGTAACACCTAAACCGTTTTCGTACGCCAATGCTGAGGCAAGAAGCAAACTGGAAGTTAATGCCAATTTCATTTTTTTATTCTCTTTCTAAATTAATGATGTTAGTAAATATTATGCACCAACGTGTGGCAACAATCCACTATTTATATGGGTCATGACAATTTTATGATATCAAACTAACCTAGACATACTCCAAACTATCGGAGTGGGGTTTTTAGCGCAGATGATATAACAATGGAATGTATTTGGAATATTAATAGTGTACTATCCCGACAATTTAGGAGAATATAGCTATTGGACAAAAACCCTTCAAGCCATCGATAGTACTCCATTTTCATTGTAGCAATACAGGGTATGCTCTTACCATACCGCTAACTCTTGACTATTAATATAATATTTTTGTCATTGGGCTTATTGTTTATAGATTGGGGTATGTAAATCTGTCTAAGGACAATGAGTTGCTATATGTAACTATTTGAAACCCTGAGCATCATCGGTCCTATCTCCACAATCAAATATGTAACGTTACATTCCTGATTTTACGACTTTCTTTAGAAAGAACGTTTTGAGAAGTCCATGCATTTCCTGCATTTGTCTATAAGCGAGATTGCTACATGGAACGACACAAAACAACGTGGTTATTATTAGAATCGTAAGATTATGATGTACTACTTCATTCGTATATCGGAAAACTGTAATTTATATTGCTTACGTACAAATAGGAACATAAAGATATGTACTAAACATAATCACCTAAATAGGAAACATTCAATCTAAAATTTTTGAACAGCAGTCCAGAAAGACTTACCTTGAGTTTCAGCAATTTCTAATTCTAACTTAGTTGGTTGTCTAGAACCGTCAGCACCAGCATAAGTACCAGCACCCCATGGAGAGGAACCGTGAACTTCATCGAGGTTGGTAAGTAATGGGAAAGCTGGACCGTAACCTAATGGAACGTAGATCATACCATGGTGAACTAAGGTAGATAAGGAGTTCAAAATAGTGACTTCTTGACCACCACCTGGGGTACCAGTGGAAGTGAAAACACCAGCTGGCTTACCGTATAATGCACCAGAAGCCCATAAACCACCAGTAGCATCCCAGAAGGCCTTCATTTGAGCTGGGAAGTTACCGTATCTGGTTGGGAAACCGAAAATGAAAGCATCGTACTCAGTTAAAGTTTCGTTGGTAGCAATTGGGTAATCTGGCTTAGCTGGAGCATGCATCTTAGCTAAGACTTCTTCAGGTAAAGTTTCTGGAACTTGGAAAATATCAGCAGTACCACCGGCAGCGACAACACCCTTTTGGACGGCCTTAGCCATGGTGGATATATGGTGGTACATAGAGTAGGTAATGATAGCAACTTTTGGAGCCATTTTGTTTATATTATAATTGAATGATAATATGTGAAATTGTACCAGCTAACAGCAGATGAACAACTTATATACTGTGCGACTTGAATAATTTCATCCCAAGTATTATTAGCAATCATCGAAATCGCGCTTAGTAAAATTTTACAAATTTCCGAGCTAGGAAAATAACAATACATTACTAAATATATTTCGATATGTAGGAGAAAGCAGGCTGACTAACGAGTTCGGACAATGTTTATAAGGATGGGAGGTTCTGCTTATTAACAGAAATAAATTACGCAGTGCATATTCTACTTAAAAATAGTTTATAAGTCATTAGTAATTACACGGCGCTAGAGTATCATTCGAATTGATATATTAAAGCACTTGAAAAACTTACAAGCCAAAAAATCGCCTTGAAATTCATTAATCAATCATCATGAAGGTCGCTATTATCCAATATTCCATGTATGGTCACATCTCCCAGTTGACTGAGTCTATTAAGGCCGGTATCGAAAGCAGTGGGTCAGCCAGTGAGGTTACCGTTTTCCAAGTACCAGAAACTTTACCTGAAGAAGTCTTAGCTAAGATGCACGCTCCAGCCAAGCCAGAGTACCCAATTGCTACCAACGAAACTTTAACTGAGTACGATGCTTTCATTTTCGGTTTCCCAACCAGATACGGTAACTTCCCAGCTCAAATGAAGGCCTTCTGGGATGCTACTGGTGGTTTATGGGCTTCTGGTGCATTATACGGTAAGCCATTCGGTGTTTTCACTTCCACTGGTACTCCAGGTGGTGGTCAAGAAGTCACTATCAGAAACTCCTTATCCACCTTTGTTCACCATGGTATGATCTACATTCCATTAGGTTACGGTGCAGCTTTCCCATTACTTTCCAACCTCGATGAAGTTCACGGTGCCTCTCCATGGGGTGCTGGTACTTTTGCTGGTGCTGACGGTTCTAGACAACCAACTAAGTTAGAATTAGAAATTGCTGATACTCAAGGTAAGGCATTTGCTCAAACTGCCATTAAGTTTGTCGGTGATAAATCGTCTACTGAATCCCCTGTTGCTGCAGCTGAGGCAAAGGCTGGATCAGCCGCTGCTACTGCTCATGCAAAGGCTGAAAATGCTACTGCTGCTGCTAAAGCAAAGGCTGAAAGTGCTGTTGCTCAAGCTACTGATAAGAAAACTGAAACTGCTCAAAGAGCGGAACAATCTGCAAAGACCGAAGAAAAAAAAGAAGATAACGGCATGTGTGGAATAAAATGTACTATTATGTAGATTACTCTAGAAAAGAGAAAGAAGTTTAGTTAGTAATAAATCAATATTTTAATTCGTAATGTCCAACATACCAAAAATATAGCCCTAGGATCTATTCTTCTATGTTTCAAAGTCATGGTTTCCTCTATTGTGAGAACTGATGTACATAATAATTACCGTTTTAAGTTGCACAAACGTCAAACCATTGCTTCCATCATCGTGAAATCCAGTATCTGACACTCCAACATACAACGCTAGTATTGACACAATCCTGTAGGAGAGCCTGGAGGTCAAATAACATGAATACCACTAAGAAACGCTAATGAGTAAAAAACCGTTCAAAGAAGGCTAAGTTTGAAATGCACGATTTCTAACGAATATTATTCACATTTGAGAAACGAAATCACTGAAACTAAACTAATAAACAAGCAGAGAGTGTATCTCTGGTTGGGTATCGATTCGCAAACGGGTTCATGAAGAGCTTTAACCAGAGGAACACAACTGAAAAGAGTAGCATGATTACAAATCACTTCAAATAATATTACAGCAGTGCTGGAATGTATTTAGGACTGCTTTTAATGAGTTCTGGACTCTTTTGTACGCATCGACATAAGCCGTGGATCCTCCATTCTATGCCACAATATTGGAATTCGCTCCCAAAACGAAGCTATTATATACCAAGAACTCTTTTCTATGTTTATCTGAGCATCATCGATCATCACACGTTAACAAACCTTCGTGGGTGTAGGATGGTGTGTAGGATAAATTATCAAAATCAACACTTAGACTCTCAGGCCACTACTCATTAATAGTTAAAACAATCTCAATAGAAACTTGACCAACATGAAAACGTCAATTATTATTCAGCAATCACAGAGTATCCATGTCCTATCAAAACATAACTGGTATCTTGTGATACCGTGAATAAATTGTCTAAAGCATAGTAAGATATTAATATAGACGACTTTTTCAAATTACACATATAAAATACACGCAGCGCGAATATTGTTGTTTTGAATAATCTCTGTGAAGCTTTGTTAAAGTAATTAGCCATTTAGCTGGTAATAGCTACATCTTCGAAGATGTTCTGGAATGATAAGATCGAAGTAGGTTCATCTGACTTGATGCTACAGAGACCCAGGTCAAGTAATTCAAATGCAGTGAGTTCACTGATGAATAATTTGTTCAATAAGATAACAAACAAGACTGCGAAAGGGAAGAGCCGGGCTAAAACTATTCATATCTATAAAGATAATGATTGTCAAAGCGGCAGTGACTTGATGGACTTATTATCGAAATCTAAAATAAAGGATGTGGTGAGTTCGACTGGTAAGGATTCCTTAGTCTTGAAAGAAAAGTCTATTAATGCTGAAAAGAAGAACAAGACAAAATTGCCGAATTCAGAGATACCTCAATTCGATAGTAATGTCAGTAGGGATATACAGTTATATTCTCATGACCCTATTGATATTCTTGGTCTGAAATCTCTGCAGAAAGTATTGACAGATGATCTCCAAGAAGAAAAGGGCGGCATATCAACAGCAAACACAAATAATAAAGATATGCAAGTTGTACGGCCCTCTGCTATGATTAGCATTGATGGGTTAAATTCAAAAAGCGATCATGTAGTTACGAAAGCATCAGAATCAATACAAGAGAATGGCAGGTTCAGAGAAGAATTTGTAGATAGTCGACTGCATAAGAAGATAAACATTGAAGGAAGGTGCGATTTCCAATCTAATCATAAAGATAGGTTATGCATCGAAAAGACTGTTTTGGGTGGTGATCTTAATTTGGCTTCCTTTGAGAATGAATTGACGATACTGGAGAATATGGAGGAAGCAATTGATGATAGCGAGGAAGAACCTGAAATCCTTTCTTTACTGCCTTTAAGACATTGTAGTAGAAGCTCTACAATATCTCTAGGAGAGAGCCTCTCTGTGGATACAAGGGTGGAATTGGGCAGTCATAAATATAATAATGCATCGTCACAATTAGCGCATGAAAGTCATTATGGAAATTTTCAACAGGAAGACTTGAATATTGCTTGTGAGTTGGAAGATACATATACAGATCATAGTCGCCTGCCATCAACTGTGTCTACAATAGCTGTCGATTCTGATGTTGTTGGTTCAAAGCGGAGTAATAACGAAAATTTGGATGTAATTACTAATAATTATATATCACCACCAATGACTTCTCAAGTAATATCAGAGGTTGAAGAAAAGGAAATAGGACTATTTACAGCACCAGGCATAGATCAGCAAAACTTGACGCGTCATTTTCAACAGATAGCGTCCTTCGAAGATTTCACATCTGTAAAGAAAGTAAAGGAACATCAAATTAGGACTGAAAACACAAATATCAATTCAGGAGTTAACATTTTTTCTAAATCATCTGTAATAAATGAAGGCAAGTCCCAAATAGATGAAATGCAAGAAATGGCAAAAAAGCTCCCGACTCGACCAAAGAGAAAATCAACATTAGCTGAAATCTGCGGTAAAACGAATAGAGGGAAAGCACCATTAAAAATTGGCTTATCAAAACGAGCCAAGATAGAATCTTTGCACAATTACTTAAACTCCTAGGTCCACTGATATACGAACCTTTTGCATAATATACATAGCAGTGGCTATTATACTTTTCATTTCTTTTCGTTATCTATATATATAGATTAGCATTTATAGGTTTAAAATAACTATTCTTTATTCAGTTATTCTGCTTGGTACGTTTGTATTTCATTTTTTTCATCGCCATTACTCCCTACTGCTAGTTCTGCCAGTTCTTCACTGTCGTGTTCTTCTACGTCACTGTTATGTTCTTCGTCTTTTTCTACGCTGCTGTCATTTTCTAAATTTTCAGTACTATTCAAATCACTCATGTTTCTTGCTTTATACTGGTTAACACCATCATAAAAATGGGACCAAAGTCTGCCGACGTCATCAAATTCTTTTCCTACTTGAATTGAACTGTTCAACGACCTGTTCAAAATATCTAAGTTGTAAATCACAGAATCCATGGAATTTCCAATCTCTTGAATAAGCAAATCTCTTTGTTTTTCAAAATACGTATTGCCTTCTATATTTGACATGTTTAGTTTAAATTAATAACCTTGTAGTTTGTCCTTATGGTGCTTGTTTACTAGAGTAAATATATTGAACAGTATATTAAAGAACGAGAGTAAAACCAGTACCGGTACTTTATCAATACTTAAAGGACGACTTTTACACGAAAAGGAATCGAAATTTTTTCCTTCTTATGCTAAACCGGGACTTAATGGATGGCCGTGCTGGATTCAGAACTTGTTTCTAATCCCTAGTGTGGACATACACTCTAGCTCGGTATATTATTTTTGAGTGAAAGTTCTGTTGTGAATTATCGTTTTGAAATGCTTTCATGACTCTACAGTCGCTCGTACATCTAAACCTTTAAATTTACATGTAGAAACGCATCAGTAGTACTAACTATATACCCAGATAACATAAATGCTACTACCTTGATGTTAAATGGGGATATAATAAAAATACAACGTAAAAAAAATTTTAAAAGAATCCCTAAATAACCATCCCAGTCAAATGCTGCACCATGGTGTACTAAAAAAGCATATTAATCAAACTTCCTCTACTAACTGAAAAGAAAACGAATCTTCTCACCAGAACAAGTTTAAAAGATAGAAAACTATCCTTTGATATTTTATTCAATAATACACATTGGTAGAAAATGAAGTAAATATACTTCCAGGAAGGACAAACAGGATGAAAAAATTGTAGACAAAAAAAACTATAAAAATGAAAACCTAGTAGTATCGTAGTACTACTCCAATTACTTTACAAAACCCAATTTTATAAACCAAACCCATTATTTAAGTCACCCCCATGAGCCCATTCCTTTCTTTTCTCGTTGCCAGAATTAGCACTTAGAACCTAAGCAAAATGAGACAGGTGTACGAGTTTTGGTATCTTTGCTCTTTGCATTACTGCAATTAAACTTCTGTTTCATAGAACAACGACGAACGTAATCCTTCTTTTCGTCAAACTGAACAAACGACTTCTTCTGACAACTTTGATTGCTGCTGCCGCTGCTGTTTGACTTAGTGCTAAGGTTTGAAGACGACTGGGTCACTTTTTTGCTAAGACCAAGTAAAGCCATTTTTTCTCTTATTGCTTGTTAATACGATAAATACACAGATAATGTGTGTGCTCGATTTCAAATTCTTTAATATAATACAACTTCTAGGACTCTTCAAGTTATCTTGTGCTCAATACGATTCACTAGTTTTTAGTAAAACATATTATCCTCTTCTAACGTCCTAATGAAAAAAAATACAATATACAACAATCAACTATTAGCTATTCGTTTGCCGCTCACTTTTTGCAAAGTTACTAATCACTTAGTCTGTAAAAATTTCCCAATCCCCTTGCTTGGCTATTGTAACACGGAATGTTATAAAGTGTTTCAAGAATGAACTCGATATAACCTAAATATTTGAGATAAAATCTAAAATAAAAGAACCGTATTAATTGTTTCTTAGTTTTTTTTTTACTAGTGGGAAAATGTTTATTTTATATGGCTGTAAATTTTTTACAGTAGCGAGAAAAATTTATTGCGCTTATGGTGTGTACATAGGTCTATTCCTACCCAATCGAGAAATGGAGCTTAGCGTTCCTTGTTTGTGGACAGTCCCATCGCTCTAGAGTACTTGCGAGTGTTGCTTATGGCCCAAGAATGTGATACGTCGAAGGTCAGATGACACGGCCAAAAACAAAAATCCCGCATAAGATTGGGACAAATACTACAGTACATATGAGTACACTCCTGCGTAAATAACAGACTTGAGGTATTTAAAAAATTTGCGTGAGTATTATTCACATTTTACAAATGTTCCTAATTGAGAAATGGGAAGATTATTCCCAATCGGTATACATGTATACAGTACTGATTAAATATGGTGCACTAATGAGAGTTTCATAACCCCCAAAGTTTCAGTATATTATTAAAAATTATAGAAGTATGAAGCTTACTTGTTTTCACTTTATTATTCTATGCCTTTCAGTAGTAATCAGCGCAACCAATGTTACAAATTTAGGATGCTACTTAATGGTCAATACATTTAGAAAAACGATCGA
>JAJMIA010000073.1:0-15983 GCA_030583345.1 Schwanniomyces pseudopolymorphus | reverse complement strand
TGATATACGAATATCCTACAGTACAATTTTTGAATAAAGTTTATAGATTATTTGTCTACCATGTGATAAAGATTTTGGAATTTCCCTTGAGTCAACATTATAATTAAAATCTGCTCTTCTCTGCATACTATTTTTATATGAATTTAATACTTTTATTACCATTCTTGTAGCAAATAATTTTACGAAAGAATATTACCAAAATTGTATAAGAACAAACAAAAAGGGGTTTGTTCACTCATTAAAATGGAAAGAAATATTCTATTTTGATTGTAATAACGGCAATTCTATTATTAAATTTATTTTTTTGGCCGTTAAAAAATTCCACCTGCAACTTCTTTTGCATAAAATGCATCCTCAAGACTGAGATCTATATACCGGTACATGTTTAAATTTTTTGTTAATTAGATTACGATGAAAACTTTACACCTACGTACTAATCTATTTGAATTTTAACACCAAAAAGCTGGTTACCAGCAGCAATGACTTTTAACTTTAATTGTTGCTGGTATTCAGTTCTGTGAATCTTTAAGTATACACATGAAATTTACTCAATTAAATTAATGATTTTATTCTTTGAAAAGTCATGTGACAATTCAACCCTCAAATATAAAAGGATTATATGTGAACCATTCTATGAACAAATTTTTTGCAATCATTAATTACCACCAAGTATGACTTATGTTCTGGAAAATTCAAAATGGAGCGCATACCAATATAGTGACCCTTTTGCTGTTGGTTCTTTCTTTGTTTGTATTGAGCCAACTAATTGTTTTTGTCGTCCAGATTGTGATATGAAATACGCTTCTCACAGTTTAAATTCAAAAGTTACCTTCGTTACCGAATCAATCCATGCAATATCAAGAGGATATATTCCTTGTATATACTGCAATCCTATTAATTCTCCAAATTTAAATATTAACCTACTAATAGATTGCGTCCTGACCGTGAACTCATGGATCGATTATACACCAGTTTCAAATGAAGAAGATATTAAGAACAATAAACATGCTAAAGAGCTGATTAATGATAAAAAAATTTTTAACTTTACCAAGACTGATGAGAAACAGATAAGAAGGACAACATCATTGCCTGAAATTAATTCTTATGCTCACACTCATAGGCGAAAATATAATGAAAAAAATGTGGCAAAATCTAACATGTATAATTATAGAGTGAACTTAGCATGTAGACACATGGCGTTGGCTGCTGCTAAAAATGTTTCTTCTCAGAGCATTAAATCTAACTGGATATCAAGTACAAGTACTCCGAAAAAGAAAAAAAACAAATCAGGTATAATAGGTTTCAAAGAATTAGCTGCGAAATCAAAGTTATCGGCCTGGCACTTCCACAGGCTCTTTACATCTGTCACTGGAGTGACTCCTAAATCCTACGGAGATAAATGTTTAGCTTTTATGAAGGACTACAAAAATTCTTCTAATATTACAAACGTTGGTGATTGCATACCCGCAATGTTAGTTAATAATTTCTCCACCCCTCAATTATTTGAAGATGCACATTTTTCATCTTATGAATCTGTTAATTCAGATTCTTCATTAGATTCGATTTCTGATGAACTTTTGGATACAGTCAACTCTGAAGAAGACGTCTCATTTGAAACTGAAATAAAAAACTTGGGCTGCACAATTTCAAAACTCGGTGATACAGCCTGGTCAAACGACTGTTTTTTTCTCAAAAATAAAAGTGAACCATCTATTGCTACTATTAACAATCTGAATATTACACTTGATCCTGTATTTGACTACAAGGTAACTGAATTTGGAACCCGATATGACACCCACCCTTTTAATAATCAAAAAACAGACCAAAATATACCTACTGACAACCAGTGTGTTGTATTTGATACCGAAATTTCAAACACTTTAAACAACCACTTTTTAAGTAGGGAAGAATCCACTTTAATCGATGAAATTAAGCCCGATCAATCTAATAATATTCACTGTGATCATGATAAATTTATCCCAAGCTTCAATAATCTGATGAAATCTCAATTTTTCATTTCTAAACCTATACATTCCAACGAGTTACTTTACTAAACCTAAGAATGTAGGTCAAACACTCAACAAGATCCCGTATAACTAATAATAAAATAATTTATAATTCTCATTTAGGTAGTAATGATTTAAGTTTAATGCTAATAATTTTTCAATTGTATAAGGCTATAATTCTCTTACTGTCATTATAATAATAATTTTAGTAAAAGTATTCGAGTGAGTGTCTGTTGTATGAAGATTACCCACAAAATATTATATTAATACAGGTTGGTTATAAACAATAAAATTGCAATTGTGTAATTTATTAAAAAAGAGGTTTGATGTAATCAGTAAATAAAATTTCATATCATGGTCCTTTTCTAAAACAACACCAAAGGCCAACTATTTAATAGTTTTATCAATAAACATTTTTGCAACCCAAGCAGATATTCTATTGGATAGCACTTTTGAAAATACTAGTTCGAATACAATATATATGTAGCCTGCTCAGTCTACAGAACAAATTAACTCATATTTATAGCCAATTCTGATGCTGCTGTACTGTGAAAAATTTTCAGTAACTCTTTCAATTATTGGATTTAAAATGTAAAACGCTTCGATCATCCATTCAGTATCTTGTGCTATTGTCAAGTGGTCCTGGTGGCCTCTTTACCATTATTAATATTCCTTGATGATATTTTTGCATCAATCCAAAGTGATCATACATTTTTGCCGCGCACAATCTCTCATTTTAAGCTAGCACTCCAGCAGCTTATATTTATTTTCTTATTATATTTCAAACTTCTTCCATCAATACTAGAATTATCATGGTGAATTGAAAAATTTTCAGTCTATTTAAGCTTTTCCCTAGCTATGTAACATCTGAAGTATGTACTAACATTGGTTCATTAGTAGGGAAGATATTACTTTCTCTGCGTAAATAGACCACATGCAATAATGAGATTCCATCAACAAAATTACTATAAAACTATTACATATAATTTTTTGTATCTGTGAGAGTTTACCAATTTTCATTTCTTATTATTTAACATTTATACTAAAATTTAAAAAAGTTTCAGAAAATTCTAATTTTTTCATATTTTTCAAATTGACTCAACAAATTTAGCTATACGTAATACTTCTTCTATAGAGTCTTTAAAAATTTCTCTTTCTACTATAATATATTACCCAATCAGCTTAATATGAATTCTAAATCTTTTCTTAATAAATTTCTAATCGATTTACAAAGTACTGCCTATTACAAAGTAAAAATCTAGTAATTGATATAAGACAAAATGGTATATTAGATGAAATTATGTCTAAAAGATTTAATCCTAAAAAGTTAATTATTTTCAATAGAAATAGTATGTATTAAATTCTAAAAGATTACGGTTGCTACTTCTAATTGGTGGTATCGAATGATCTATTCGTAAAATTATACTGATTTTATTGAAAAAAAAGATCAATCACACTCACTATGGCAAAAATCTGTGAAATACCAGGATTGCATTGTTCATGATATATAATACCCCTCCTTGATTTAGTAAGATGAAAATTTATTACTTGGATGCAAAACAAAGTTCTCAGTTCAATTTGTTTAGGCATTACACGTTGAGATATTTGGTGACTACCAACCAATAGAAAACTGTCGAACAAAAAGTATTTTACCTCCATTATTGGTTTTTTTTACTTACATCGTCTTATATTTAATACAATCGTTGAAAAAAATACTTCTAAAAGTAACAATAAGGAAACAAGGCTTCCTTAAGAGAGACCTGAATTTAGATGCAGCAATACAATAGAAGTCTCTATGATATGTCTTGATTCCCACTTCAAAATAAAGGTAAGAGTGTTTAGTATTAGAGAAACAGCTTGAAAATATATATAACTAAAACAAGGTCAACAACATTGAACCCGCATTGAGTAATAAAACATATGAGTGTATTGAAATACATATAGCCTTTTGGTTGTAAATTATAAGCCAATATTTCTCCCTAACCATCTAGAATCAGAAATTCAGCAATTTTTGTGAAACATGGTTAGATTCTGTGAGACTAAATAACTGATATATCTTGGTTGGTCTTTAGCTACTATATATGTGATCGGTTAACGATTATTTCTTTTTCTAGTCCTCTTTAACTGTTGATATAATTTTAATGTCTAACATAAAAGAGTTATGATAATAAGTGTCACGAGTAGCTCCATCTGTCACTTTTTCCTACTTAAGATGGTACATACAGTATAGCGTTGAATACCAATCAATTTATAAGCTCAAATTTTCATTAATGAAGCAAAATTAATTTGTTATTACATATAACAATAATATGACTTCGATACTGTATTATAATCTAGGTTTTAATAAATCTTCAGCTTATCTTTTATTTACATTCTATACTAAGTGACCTAAATACATCATCAAAAATTCCGAGAATTTAAAATTAAAATTAAAATAAAATAATACTACGAGTAGAATAACTTATCTATGAAAAAAATACGGTATCAGAAAAATTTCATAAACTGTTGGTATTCCATAAATTTATACTGAAAACATCTTAAATAGTCGTAACCTAGATATATGAATTACATTGATTGTGGTTTGTTTTATTTTTATGTCAAAATTTGAAATAGTCCTATACGGATGGCAAGAATAAGTTGCTATTTCTAATTCTAAGCTTTCATTTCATTTTCCGAGTAGTTCAATTTGTCGCAATCAAAACATAAATGGAATGTTGTTTTCTTGCTATTAAAAAGTTACCTGCAAATAATTGATAGGTTCATACGCATCTGCAATTGTGACATGCATGTTAACTTTAAAAAGTAAGCAAGCATATAATAGTACGCAAGTATTTTTCAGTAGTTGAGAGAAACAGAGAATAATGATTCATTAGCGATTGTTAGAATTGTTCTATATATAAACAATAAAAAAAGAAAAATTCTCTTGTCGCTATTACTAAAGAAGAACACGCTTCTTAAGATTTATCAAAATATATGAATTTAAAAAAGTATTTCAAACGTTCTGTAAGTGACTCAGATACGTCCACAAGTAATCTGAATAACTCAAAGTATATTGACAATGGGGAGCCAACAATTTTGAGATCTAAATATCCTTTTAAAGCTCAGGAAAAAGGCGAATTAGATATACGATCTGGAGAATCTTTGAAGTTTATCAAACGTCAAAATAATGGATGGTTACTAGTTGAAAAAAGTGGGGCTGAAAACTGCAGGGGATTGGTTCCGGCCTCTTATATGGAAATGACAATTAATGACAAGATTCCCCCTTTTGAAGTTCGATGGTTGCATGAGAAAGAACCTACCAGGAATAAAAAAGTACCAAGAAGACCCATTCCCAAGTCATTGGAAGTGGCAAATATTTGTAAGGATGAGTATGAAAATATTTGGTATCGTATAATTGTCAGATTTTCCAACAACAAAACAGTTCAATTGGGAAAGTATATTAATGAAATATACGTATTCCAAACTTCTCTTGTAGAGCACGGGTTCAAACATTTACCAGTAAGCTCACTAACTAGTTCTAATACTACTTCTGAATCAATAAAATATCATGATAGGAGTAACTTGTACCAAATAATAGGGGAATGTAAGAAAACAAAAGATTACTTCAATTTATTATTCAGAAATAAAGCTGTAGTTCAATCTGATTTAATGTTCAATTTTCTAAAAAGTGGTAAACCTTTTTTAATGAATGAGAGCTATACAGATAGTGAGAATATTAATGGTATTATTCCTAGATCAAAAGATATAGTGGAAATATACATGAAATCGTCATTTTATTTTGTGACGAAACCTTTGACTCCTCAGTGTACAGTGGTTAAACCATTACAAAAAGATTTTGATAACGAAAAATATTCAACTTATCTAAGTCAAAGGTATGTTAGTAATACCTATGAAAACTCACTTCTCAACGAATATTTTAATAATGAAAATTATTCTTCGAATGACAAGGTAATAAAAGGGGTATATCTTGAAGAGAATATTTCTATAAAATACGTACAGGAGACTAAAAATCCAACAGATATATCTATCAAACAAGATTCTTTATTTTCATCCAACGAGGAGTCTGATTCACTGTCTGACACATTGACTTCATTAAATAACAGGAAGTATGAAGTGATAAAACCTCAAACTCAATATGATCAATCTTCGCCGAGTGTGTTATCGGCATTTACTCTCTCTGATAAACTTCCAGAAGATGTTAAAATAAAAGTACACTTGGATCAAATAAAAAAAGATTTGGTGGTAAAAAATATAAGAAATGACGTAGTAGTGTACAGGATTAAAAGATCCAAGTTGAGATCAGTTGAATATTTGCAAAAACTTGTTTGTAGAAAAATATTCGGAGACTTTCCACAGGTAGCATTCAAGCTCCAATTAAGATACGTCCTGAAAAACATTAATGATTCTATCATGCTTCAGTATATCAAATATTCTGAAAATATTCATTTAGATTTAATACCTCGGAATGATAACGTTACAAGTAGTTCAGAGATTCTGTCAAATTATTGACCCTTTTTATACTATTATTTAACTCAGTTTTTCGGTCTATGTATTTGTGTTTTATAAATTTTATATTGTAACAATGTTAAGTAATAAAGTTGATAATTATAGTATCCTTGTATGTTTTGATCACATAATTGATTTTAATAGCTTAATAATCTAATTTTTTTTGTTAATATGAGTGACATTTTTCATTATTTTTTTATGGACAAGAATGCCATAGAACGATATACTATTTAGATAAAACTTCTTTCCCGCAATTTGATTTGTATGTACCCATAGTTATTTACCATTCTTGATTGTTACAAGATAATTTGAAAACGTATATTATCACAAGCTAGCTTCGTAATTATTTCAAGTGTATTTCTATTTCAATTTAATAAGAAAAGAATAAAACATATGAATGCAATAAAAGATGTATCATTTGGTAAACCTTTTTCACAATTTAATTATGTTTTAATCCTGAACTCGATGAAAAGAAATATTGTACTTGGAAAGCAATCTTGTATATTAAATCTCTCTGTTACAACAGTAAGGATAATGCCATTCCCTGAACATATTATTAGATTTTAATAGTTCTGGTTGTAAATAATTTTCTTTAAAATTTTCATGTACTGTTGTCACAATACTTTTACTCCAAATTATGGCAATGTTAAATCCATCAAATTTTGTTGCTTCAGTATTTCTTATATTAGCCCATTGATAGAATCAATCATTATGCTATACAATAATTCATTATCAATTGCTAGAAACCTCATTGTCTTAAAATGACATGCTAGAAAGTATTTTATTTATAAATACTTGATGATTATTAAAATATCACTTACTATTAGAAAAACAAATCTTGAGATATTTTGTCGTTTATTCCCATGATTTCTGCACTAAATTCTCTGTAACTGAGATACTTGAATTTTAATTTTTAGGTTGTATTTCTTTCATATGACAATTCTTTCTTAATTTTGAAATTCTTGACTCATTTTGTTCTACTATGCCATACGATATTTTATTTCAATAAACAACATCTATATGATGATTACCTTTACATTCTCTTAATTAAAATTTTATAAATTCGGCAGCTTTAGGAACTGAGCTGCAATTGTAATAATATGCTCGAGAAAAATTTATTCCGCGTTATTTAATATTTACGCAGAAACAATGAAATGCATTATTGGAAATTAAAGTCCAAAAATAGTTTTGAAAGTTGGTATAGTAACCATTTGACTCACATAAGTAATTCCAAAAAAGTAAATATTTCATCAATAATATTATGTGACAGTCAATATGACCTACGAATTCAATAATTGCGTGATGCACTTCGCTTATTTAAGAGAGATATTTTTCGTTTGCATATGCAATAACATTTTAATTGCTACAAAGAAAAAGAGAAAACGCTTGCCTAAAACATTCATCGTTTATTTTTTGATTGTTCTCTTTGTAGTAATATCGAGAAGAAAAAAAGCTGCATGTTAAGTTTTGTGTAATAATAAATTTTATGGTATACAGACACCCAAATTATACTAATTCTCTGGGCAAAGATTTTGAAAAGAACATGTCATTACCAATCTCACATTTTTTTTCTTTTCGAAAGTTCACCGTTGATAACATATCTCAGTCATTTTGTATTCAAGGTATCTTAAAGCTTTAGTGCGTTTCCGCTGCAGGTGTCTCTCCTATGAGTTTTTTTATTTTTTCGCATTGTAGTCTGTTACAAAAAATCATCCTATCTCGAAGCATATGCAGTGTGATTTGGCTGCGCAATATGCATTAATTGCTGCAATTTGTTTTCTGCACTTTGCATGAACATACAGCAAGTTCACAAAACTATTTTCAAGGAGATGTATTAAATAATTAAAGATTGGAATTGCCTAAATTTATTGCATCATATAATGAAATTCAACACTTTTTTGGACCTGTAGACTTTTGTTCCTATAAAAAAATAAATGACTGATTTAAGACCGACTAACATTTGCTGATTAAATTTTCAATCTAAAAATTGTTCAGATATTAAGCCAATATAAATACCAAAATATATATTTGGTATTAACTGATGTTGTGGTACGAATACGAAGTAGGACTTAATCTACGTATCACAAATTTCATCTGATAAAATTTTATTCGATTTATACGCGATTTTAAGTGAGTTTGCATTACATTTTCAGGGTTCAATACTAGCTGATTAAGATTCTGGAATAAATATAAATACCCGCTGGTCTTAAATTTAAAATATCATAAAAAAATTGTTATCTCAACCTTTAATATATTTTATTCCACTATCGTGAAATAAGATTGAGATCACATAATTGAAATATAATATACATAAATTTGTATAATCTACCCAAAGATTAATTTAGAGACCAAAGAAATCTGTATTTCAATACAGTGATCTTTTTAATACATAAGTCATTACCATACAGAAGAGAATTCTAAATGGAATATCAACTGAAAAGATCTAAATGGAAAGCTTTTCTTTTTAATGACCCATTTGCAATAGGGAGTTTCTTCGTCTCCTCTGAAAAAAATAAAAGCTTCTGTCGTCCTGATTGTTCCACTACTCCGAGTTCAGAAATATTATTCGTTAATGATGTAAGCGATGCGAAAAAACTTGGTTATAAGCCTTGCCTTTACTGTGATCCTTTGAAATGTTATTCTGCGCATGTTAATTTATTAATTGACTGTGTGGAATCAGTTAATAAACATATTGGATATAAGCCCAGTTGGTATGATGAGAGCAAGATACAAACCGTGAAAGACAAAGATATAGAACGTAAGGTCCTTCAAAATATTTCAAAAAATACAATTGAAAGAAAAAAATACCAAGACGACGTACTAAAAACAGTTATTAGTTACACGGCAAAACATGATTTTACACTGAAGGATCTAAAGGAGAATAATTTCAAACAGGAAATGGAAAAACAATCTATTTTAAATAGTGCTTCTGATAGCTATAGAGTTAATTTAGCTTGCAGACATTTAGCTTTGGCTGCACTTAACAAATGCGCCTCTATGGGGACTTCAGATATTAAAGAAAGAGCCTTTAAGCTTAAAGGCACAAATAGAAGAAACAGTATCTTGAGTTTTAAAGAGTTGGCTTCTAAATCAAAGTTATCAGCTTGGCATTTCCATAGAATTTTTAAATCAGTTATCGGGATAACCCCTAAATCTTATGGAGATAAATGCTTGGAGTACATAAGCAATTACAAGGGATATGATGGGTTTGATAAGTATGATGATAATGTTAACTTTAAAGACGCTTCTCGACTTTGTTCGTTTAAAGAAGATTGTACAATCTTAAATTCTCAGAGAGCAGATGAAATATCACAAAATTATGAAAGCCTGGTAGAGTTAAATGCATCTAAGGAAATTCCAATTCAAGCATATTTATCACAGGATAGATTAATTACAGATTTTAGCTACTCTAACAACAGAATAGAATTAATATCAAACATACATTCCCACCCTATTTATTCACATTTTAACAAAATATGCAATTCAATGAACGATGAAAGTTTTTTCGACAAGTCAAACTTTTCCACTGATCAAAAATTCTCTGACTACTTTATTAAAAGAGACTTGGATTTAGAGATGGAAATCAATTCACCTACCAAAAATGAGCTATTATCTACCTCGATGGTAGATAATATAACTAGCAATATCTTTCAGGACATGATCAATAATGATTTTGTTGTAGATAGTATAATTAATGATTTGAGTAATTCTGAGGATTTTAATAATAAATTGTCAAATATATTTAATATATGTGAGGAGATTCCTTTTCCTGACTATCAAATTCAATTCAACAAATGAGCTTTCATAAATTAAAAATTACTGCAAATCATAAAGGGTAACTTGGAAAAGGCAAATAAATTTACTTTAAGCTATATAGCTTTAATTAACACATACATTCAAGTAAGCACTTGATATTTATGAATATTAAATTATGAACTATTTTAATATTTGATTCGTTTTTTTCTTTTTTCTTTCGTTCTACTTATCACATTAAAACTTATAAAATTTTTGTACTCAACTATAATCAGTAATCTATGATAAAAAAAAATAAACTATTGTAAAAATGCTTTTTTTAGGTATTGGGTTGAATTATATTTTTGAATAATGTAATCTACAAATTTCATCTGCAAAGTTCACTGAATTAAGCATAATTTAAGCGTCATATAAATTTAGTCATTGCTGTAAGAAAAAGCAATTGCTCAGAAATTCATTTACTTATTATCAACTAAATGCATGTAGAGCAGGATTTTATGTACCATTACATTAGCATGAGTGTAAATATGTGTAACACCATAGCCAATAATACTATGTATTAAATTTAAAGTTACTTATATCATTCCTATAAGAAAAGCAGAGTATAATTGTTTAACTTATAGCTTATTACTGTTTAACCGGTTTTTATTTTCTTTATCTTCTCCTTTAAATTTCATCATAGTCATTTTCTAGTGCTTTTATCTGTTCTTACTTTGGAATTTATAACTCGAATCTCTTATACTGAAATAATTCAATTTAACTAAACCTTAGTTACAATAGCACAATTACTAGTTTCGGTAGTAAATTTGAAATAAATAATGATTTTCGCTTATAAAAGTCTTTTCCTTTTGCTATTTTATTGAATTTATTGCTATCAAAATGTAAGCAACGCATCACAATTTAAATATAATCTAAAGGTATCATTTTTTAACTTTAAAAATATTCTCATTTTTTTTTTTGATAATCTGCTGTATGTTAGATGTTAGATATGAATTACTCATCAGTTAGCTCTAAGTGGAAAGCATACCAATTCAGTGATCCTTTTGCTGTGGGTTCTTTCTTTGTGTGTTTCAAACCAAATAAATATTTTTGTCGACCAGATTGTGATATAAAACAGGTACCTGGTAGCCGGCTGTACGAAGTACATTTTGTGGAAGGTGTTAATGAAGCCTTAGAATTAGGCTACGAGCCTTGTGGTAATTGTAATCCTCTACATTATCCCTCAATTAATGTTACACTATTAGTCGATTGTGTCGAGACAGTAAATAGAAACATCGGATATTCACCACCTTTAGTAAACAAAACCAATAGAGAGAAAAATAGCGAAAGGGAAGAAATTGAGATGAAGAGTAAACTTCAAGATGGCGAACCTAAGGCAGCAACTAAATATAAAGAAATAAGAAGATCATCACTGCCTGTTATTAATTCAGATGGGAAAGTGTCAAAGGATTTTGAATCTTATAGTCTAGACCATTTGAGAGTTGATATAGCTTGTAGACATTTAGCTTTAGCAGCTGCGGTATGTATTTCTAGAAATCCCTTAGGGTATGAGGAGACGTTGCAAATTATGCCCAAGAAAAGGAAAAAACGAAGTGTTTTAGGCTTTAAAGAGCTTGCGGCTAAATCTAAACTATCGGCCTGGCATTTTCATAGAATTTTTACTTTATTAACAGGTATAACACCAAAAACATATGGAGATAAATGTGCAGATTATATGAAAACCCATGAAAATGAGAATCGTGATTTGAGTTTTAAGCATAGAACTTCTTTAGATTCCATGTGTGAAATTTCTCATATGCTGCAACCATCTAGTAAGTTCATTACTTCTGATAGTAATACTGTTGACTTGAATGAAGATGTTACTATACTATCTAAAAAACAGTCGTCGCCATATGAGAGTTACAAATCCTTTTATGGCTATGATGATGGCTTTGGTCCTGATGACACAACCATAACTTATCCAGACTCTGAAATTAATTTTCAAGAATTTAGCAAACCACTAACACCTAGTGGTGAGTATTTAAATCAACAAGCTGGATCTTTATTTTCATCTGGAACTATATTAAATGAAGGAGTTCCAGATTATGCTTCTAAGCTGTTTGAAGAGAATATTTTCTCACACTCAGTGAATCAATCTGGCATATCAATTCAAGAGCCTATCCACTCAGTACCTCCCAAAGATATTAGTTTTAATAACGAAGATATGAGTCCTTGTACAAGAGCCTCATTTATACCTATTAATAACTATAATATGAATAATTCAAATATGCATGTTAACAATAATTCAGATATCCCTGATATATACAATTCAATCAAGAATTTACAAACTAGCACATATACACAAGATAACTTTTCACTAACTCCTGAAATTGATTTAAGTTTTTGGGATTTTCAATTCTGATTTTCCGTGTACTATTTAGAGAATCACATTAAAAATTTGTTTGTTATTCTCAGGTTTTACTATCTTTCTATATTAATTTTCTTTACTAATTAATTATTTAACAGCTATACAATATTTAAGTCATCTCAATCATTTTACTTCAATTGAATGCATTATAACTAAGTTTTCATAAAAGGGAGTAGCTATCTATATTTGAGCATAGTTAATGTTTTCCGAATGATTTTGATTTTGTTAGTATTCAAGAATATTCAGAGATATTTAAGTTGAGATTAAATATATTAATGGTGACATATTTTTAAAAGATAACAAAAATTCATTTAAGGTATTCTACTTCACAAATATGCTATATATTGTTGATGTGCTAGCTTAAAGTTGAAAGATAGTGCGCAACACTAAGCTAATATTGAATAGATGCAAAATAATCATCAAGACATCTTAATGATAAATAAATAGTCAAATCACCGATATTCGGCACCAGATTAAGGTAATTAGACAAATGAAGAATGAAAGGAATACTTTATACAATAGCCGAGTGGAACCTATTCCGTCTATCGCTGTTTATACGGTATTAGATGAAAACTTTTCTTTTATGAATCATCATCAGATGTCTATAAATATGAGTTAATTTATATAGATACCGTATATGTTCACTGAGCGAATTACAATAAATATTGTACCCAAACTAGTATTTAAGAAGTACTATCCAATATATACGTATTCTTAGAATTTTATATATTATCTTATTATATCAATTTGATAGTAATATGCAATATATTCACTATAAATAATATTCAAGCTCTCTGTAAGGTCATTTTGAATATGTATTTCTATAATATACTTAATCTTTTTATGGATGATCAATAGTCAACCTGTAGTATTATCATCCCGTATAACTTTATTAAGGTATACTTTGAAACATAAAAGATACTTCTACATTCTCACCTTGCAACTGCAGTATAGTTTTTCCTATTCGAATAATGGACTAATTCTTTGCTTAACATAATTCTCTTCAAGGTTAAATCTAATAAGATAGTACTCGGCCTAATAGCATATTGTCTGGTAAATGAATAAAATCTTAGTAAATGTGATAAAATATTTAGTATAATAAGTCATAATGTTCGCAATAAATAATTTGTAGGAATGTTGTATATGATACTATGCTGCTAACGTTGTTAAAATACAATTCAAAAAGACTAGTTTATTTTCCAAAATCATTTTGAATACACTTCAACATTAACATATGAATATTATATGATGGTTTCTGTTATATATATACATACTCTACTTCTAAAGAATTGTAAAATTATACTTATTACGTTAATATTACTAAAAAAAGGTACATTTGAAAAAAAATTCAGAATATACGATTCTTTTGCAATCTAATCTAATTTAAAAGAATTTAAGATCAAGATTAAAAATTATAAATAAAAGGACCTCACTATATGTCGTATGCTAAATTAATTTAAATAAATTTAATTCAAGAATAGGAAATATTGGATATTACTTTTGAAATACTAGTTTGGGAACAATATGTATATTATAATTCGCTCAGTTTGAATATTTATTGATCTATAGTTAAATACACATATTTATAGACAATTAAGATGATAAATTACAGTAAAATCTCTTATCTTTACCGTGGAAGCAGAAACTTACTGATTAGATAAGAATTCAATTACTGAATAATATACAAAATACCAAAAATCATTTACTTGAGTTAAAACAACTAATATCACTAGATACAACTATAGTAACAATATATGAAGTAATTTACCAATATGTAATATTCATTGGGGTTTTACCAATCCAATTTAAAAAATAACCTTTCAGAATGAGAATTTACAAGGAGATATACTGGATCAGATTAATCAAAAAAATAATCATGATTCAGTGCCTAGATAAAAAAAAATAATATACATAATGGACTCTATTACCAGTGAATTTAATATACGTATCGAGAATAAGCTATGTCTCGTTCACGCGTGATGCATAGAATTCGAGCATATGCAAACTAAATATTTGTTGTAAAAAATTTTTTTGAAACAACCATTCTACTAATTCCATTCATGGAATCAGCTTTTTTATGCAAGAGCAATGAATATTTTCTTTACTGTCACCGTGGTATCAGCAAATTCACGCCCATCGTTATTTGTTTTGATACAAATCAAATTTCAAGACACGCTAAATGCATCACTTTGTTTACAGGGTTCTCAAATTTAGAACAAATATACAGTTAATTTCTTGATTCAATATTTCAAAAATGCAATAGCAATGAAACAGGACATTACTTATGATTCTGATACAATTTGAAAGAAAAAATATCACATTCAAAATCACAATCAGTAAAATTTTTAAAGTATATAAATAACACTTGATTTTCTCCTTTCACAATTTTTTTCAAATTATTATAATTAAGGGCATGATATTCTCAAAATTGATTCTTCCTATAGCAGTATCTTTAAGATCAGCTTTAGGAGCAGACTCATCAACACCTACTGCTTGTCAACCAGCAGACTCGGGATCAACCGCTTCTGTTGGATTTAAAGCAAAGTTTTACGACTATACGATATATGATGATGAAAGTTATTACGATCTAGAATATATGAGTCTGGGATATAAAGAGAGAAACTATGTAGGTGAGCAAGACGGGGTTACCGATCTTTATAGTTACTATCCCTCGGATCGTAACGTTGTTTACGGAGAAATATTTGGCTACCCTATCACAGTATCTAATTTCACGGTTGAAGTAACTGGTTATTTTACAGCTCCCGAAACTGGTGATTATGTTTTTGATCTTGAAGCCGATGATGGTGCATTGTTTCAATTTGGTGCAGGTGAAGCGTTTGATTGTTGTAATACTGATACTTCTAGTGAAGATTACTCTATGTTTGCTTTTTGGTCTTCTAATTCAACTGAGCCTGGTGAAACAGAGTCCACAAAACACCTCACTGCCGGTTCAGCCTACCCTGTCAAAATTGTATGGTCAAATAAGAGAAATCCATTAGTATTCAATTTAACTGTAACAACTCCAAGTGGTGAAGTTATTGATACTTTTGAAAATACTGTAACATCATACGACAATTCTGATGAAGAATGTCCTGTAAATATAATCCAAACGACCACACAACCATGGACTGGTACCTTCACATCAACATACACCACCAACACTGTTTCTACTGCCAGTGATGGATCTGTTGTAACTGAAGACTTAATTGTGATCGAAACCCCATCTGGCATTCAAACTACCACACAACCATGGACTGGTACCTTCACATCAACATACACCACCAACACTGTTTCTACTGCCAGTGATGGAT
>JAJMIA010000072.1:0-16780 GCA_030583345.1 Schwanniomyces pseudopolymorphus | reverse complement strand
CACACCATCCTACACACCATCCTACACACCATCCTACACACCATCCTACACACCATCCTACACACCATCCTACACACCATCCTACACACCATCCTACACACCATCCTACACACCATCCTACACACCATCCTACACACCATCCTACACACCATCCTACACACCATCCTACACACCATCCTACACACCATCCTACACACCAAACTTCTAAAATTGGCTTGATCTACATATCATACCGACTCCTTAACGCCACTCTTTAATGCCACTTCTCCATACAACAGATTGCGGCAGATTTACTTCAAGCTTTCGATGCGAGCTTGATATGCATATCTACACCAAATTTCCAAGACTGGCTTCTATTAAATATTTTACATCCAGATTATTAACCACACCTATGTATCTTTAACTTTATAATTATTTCCATCACGTGTATGTATGGCATATAAATTCATCACTTTCGCATTACTTTAAATGAGATATTTTATATGTTATGTCTAAGCGTACTGTATGTAGAATCTTTCTAATCCAAATATTTTTTTTTATCATGATGGATCACCTACAGGACTGCTTGTTTATTTTTCCCATGTTTCACAGTTTCAAGTAAGCTGGGTGGATTATGATATACATATTTCATCCGAAGCAGTGTTTTTAAACTATCTACTATTTTTTTAGATCTGAAGAATAATTGTTATATTATTTAAAAATGTGAAAAAATATAAAAAATATAATGGTACTTCTTCTGAATATGAAAAATAAATTTACCATTTTATCTTAAAAACATCACATAATACAAAGTAATTTCCAATATTAACATTCAGAAATTATTAATACTTCTAATTACTTCTTTCATCAACGTAATTGATTATGTCAAAGAAACTTTTCTTGTAATATCTTTCTTGAGTTGTTCTGTTAACTACTTGTAAACCAAATTGTTGTTCATAATCCCCAAATTCCCAGTTATCGCAGAAAGACCAAGCAAGTGCTCCAATAATTTCACAATTTATTCCATTAAGGGAAACATTACGGATTTAACGGAGGTTATATCATGTAGCCCACTTCCCCATTTCCCACCTGTTTTTGCCGAGTACTATGTTAGGCTGTATTGTGTTTACTGTTGTGGTGGTTGCAGTAATTTTTCCATACCATGCACTACAATAATGTTACCGAATCCTACCATTTATTATCTCATGTTGTAATTTTTGTGCATTTTTGAGAAATGATGTCGGTTCTTGGAAAAGGAAGTATAATTTAACAGACGAGTGGTGCATATCTGTAATACGATCTATTGTACACTAATCCGAGATTTCTTTCATCTTATTAATTTATTGTACTTCGGTACATTAATAGTTTCATAAAGGATCACTTCCCGAATACTCCACACATCTATCAGATTATATCTATAATTGTGTTATCCTTTCTATTGGTTGACTAGAAGAGAAGAGTCGTCTGGTAATCGAAAATAAAAACATCTAACGTAAAAATTACAATTATAAATATAAATAACTTAAAATGTAGATCAGATATAGCCAAATATATATATATTGTAATCAATACTGTAATATAGAGTATGTAGGTAACACACATTCTGCTTATGGAATTGTTTGTGTCTTCATCCCTACCACAAATCTCTATTTGACTTATACATTCCACATATTCTCTAACTTTCAAATGCTTCGTTAAATTTAGTAAGCACAAAACGGTATCTAACATCACCTTCATGACATCTTTGTAATGCATTACCACAGCTAGTAGCGCTAATTGGCACTCCCTCAATCCAAGGTTTTATTGCTTTTTTGTCTGCAATATCCAACATTTTAATGGCTTCATATTGGCTCCCAATCAATGAACCGGATATTTTGATACCCTTGATGATTAATGAAAATGGTGCAAGATTTATAGTTTCATTTAGTGGAGGTGCACCAACAGAAACAAATGATCCTTGTGGTTTCAAGGTTGAAGCAAGCGAATCAAAATTAATACTTGAAAAACTACTAGCGCAGTTCAAAAGCATATCAAATTTATTGTTATTATTCTGAAACCAATCTTTTTCTTCGCCAGTCGCAATAAATTTCGATGCTCCCATTTGAGACGCTTGATCCCTCTTGGAAGAGGACCTAGAAATAGCGGTTACGTCTGCACCAAGAGCATGTGCAAATTGAATAGCCATATGACCTAATCCACCAATCCCAATAATACCAACATTTTTACCTGTTGCATCTAATCCAAGTGTTCTGATCAATGGGGAGAAGACAGTAAGCCCCCCACACAAAAGTGGTGCAGCATGAACTGATTTAATACCATCCGGAATTGGGAAAACACATGCTTCATTTGCAACCTTATAATCAGCATAACCACCCTGAGTAATATAGTTATTTGCATCTGGGTCTGGACATCCATATGTTGGGACAAAGTTACTGCAATGTTGTTCATTATTTTTATTGCACTGTTCACAGTTCCCACAACAACTGCTTATTGCACCAACACCTACTCTTTGTCCAACTTTAATGTCTTTGACTTGATCACCAATCCAGGTGACTTTACCAACAATTTCATGGCCAACTATCAAATCATTTCTTGCAAGTGGACCCCAATCTCCGTTTACTGTATGAACATCAGATCCGCAAATACCACAGCATTCTACCTTGAGAATAACATCGGTTTGCCTTAGTGGCTTAGGGTTAAACTCAACTAGTTTTGGCTTGTTCCAATTTTCTACTTTATCTACACCAAAGCCCTTAATGTTTCTGGTACAACTTGAGAAGACATAATAAATATATATTACTTAAGAAGTTTTACACAGAGAAATATTTTGCAAGTGAATCAATCATTATATATTAAGATACAGCTTCTATGTCCTTATTTCCTTTCTTTTCCAACATTGATAGGATGTGCGGAACAATATCCGGTGATACCGGATTTACGCATTTGATCTGGTGATAGCGGAATTACGCACTAAATCAAGTCATCATCATAGATGACATACGTCACATAGCTGCACAGCTTTAGATATGTCTCAAAAGGTAGCACTCTTTCGAATTTCTACCTTTAGATCTATCTGTCAAAAAAAACTGGTATTTGTGCATGAAATATTTTTCGGGTTACAAGAACTACAATCTCTGGAAATCACGTCACTATATGAAACGATTATTTCAATAATTACCTCTCGTTACAATAAATAAAAGGCATAATAATATACATAGAGCCCTAAACTTGTTTCTAAATTAATATCTGTAATTAAGAAAGAAGGATATCTCGGAAATAAAAGTACTTTTGAAAATACCAAAGTCTGGGGCAGTATTTTAAATTGTAATTCACGCAGTTTAAATACAGAATTTACTCTTTACTAAGTCATATTTATAAGCACTGGTGATGATTCACAATAAATAATTCCATCAGTATCAAGGCAACGGGAAAGAGATGACTAGAATTCATTCACTTATTGGATAATATACAAATTCCTCGATTATTCATTTAATAGTCTTATGACAATGTCGAGCAGACGAAATTTTACATTCACAAGAAATCTTGATTGATATTTTTGCGTCAATCCAAAATCTAGTATCTTAAATTTGTGTTGCATATTATCATTCATTTAATCCGGCACACCAACAAAAAAAAATTAAGACAGAACAGCAAAATCCGCAAAATCCGTAAAATCCGCCATGATACTTCATACTCGAAAAAATATAATGTAATAAAAACAAGACTACAGACTTCATTCTTTAAACCTTTGAATATTACTGTAAAATGGTTGAATCAAAAATCTATTCTACAGGATCAGGAGAGATCTTTAAGGGTACTAAAACTTTTACTGGAGATGTAAACATTGAGATGATTCAAATAGACTCAAAATGTACCATAGCAAATGTCACTTTTACACCATGTGCCAGAACACATTGGCATACACACGAAGAGGGACAAATACTTAAAGTATTAACTGGCTCTGGTTTGATATGTGATGCCGGTGGCAAGCCTAAACGTATTAATGCCGGAGATGTTATCTGGTCACCTCCTGGAACTACACATTGGCATGGTGCCGATACTAGCAGTACTATGACGCATTTAGCTATGGGACTAGGTAAATGTAACTGGCATGACGTTGTTACAGATGATGACTACAATTTAGAAAATGTGGCACAAAATCTCTCGTAAAATTAGCTCTTTATATTATATAGAAAAGGATATAGTATTTATTAATAAATGTTTTTAACTGCTTCCATACTATAGAACAAATATATTTAATCACAATATCAAGAAATCGTGGTGATGGTACGTGGCTTACAAAAATCATATATCATCCTAATATCCAGTGCTTTGGTAATTCTAACCATTTATGATTTGACTCAGCAGCTTCCTCAATATTGGTACGATTAATAATCCTGTAGATGGTACCATTGATGTAGGTGCATGTATTTACGAAAATTAATGCATCAATCCTGACCCATAATATGCACAATGCCACAAATTGATTGCTGCGAAAACTCTATTAAATATATACTGAAGTCATGGATCGAAAAAAAACCCTCGTACATTTTGCCTACAAAACACGAAAATGAAAAAAAATAATGGGTGACACTTTAGATAGTACTTTTGGGCATAATTAATGCGGAACAATATATATATATATGTATCTATGTATGTATATATGTATGTATTTATTGCAATTCGCTTGGTTTAAATCATATTGAGTCTATGTTTAACTACTAATATTTATAATCTGATTCACAATGAAAAATTTCATCAGCCTTGCAGTTATAGTTGAAACACATTCAAGTTTTGAATTATATACAGAAATAGTTCAACCAATAGACTTATCATGTTTCCATATGTACGTGATTTGCTCTCACCATCATCAAGACTACTTTGTAATATATCCATCAAATTCAATATATTAAATTTGAGTCACACGCGATCTTTTAAGTTAACACGCCAACGTATTTAGAATCGTCCATAAATATTTGAACAGACTAATTTGATTAGGCAGATCTCACAAATTACAATAATATGCACCAAGCTTGTCTAAATAAATCTTTCAGCTCTACCATTCTAATCATTTTTACCTACTTCGGAAACTCTTAATTCATCTTTATATAACTTATTGATGAAGAAAATATTACATCAGAACAATGTTACAAACTAGAGAACGTATTTAGTACTTTATTATAAAATAAAAACATAATCACATGTATGATATTTAATTGTAAAGGTCCTTGTGTTCAGCCTTGATCATATCAGCACCCTTCTCACCAATCATATAAACCGAGTTTTGGATACGACAGTCTGGAATAACTGGGATAATCGAAGCATCAATGACACGAAGGTTATTAACACCATGTACCTTGAGTTCTGGGTTCACGACACCTTGGCTGATGTCCTTGGATAAACGGTTTGTACCACATGGGTGGAAAGCAGTTTGACAACGATCCAAGACAGCTCTTCTCATTTCTTTTTCGTTGTCAAGAGGCATATCCCATGGGTATTCGCTGACCACAAGATCCTTGAACCCATCACCCTTGGTAAGAAGATCGTAGGTAAATCTGATACCTTCACGCATACCAACGATATCAAGCTCATCAGCAAAGAAGTTCAAGTTGATGTTTGGCTGTTGGAGGGGGTCTTTGCTGTTAAGAGTAACTTCACCTCCATCAGAGACCGGACGGACCAAATCAACAACAATTGTAATGTAAGAACCTTCTTTTGGAGTTGGAAAATGCCATTGGAACGCAGTACCAAACATACCAACAAAATCAAGCTCAAAGTGTGGTTGTCCTTGAGGGCAGAATGGATCCTCACCACCATTTGCTGCCTTTCTTTCTTGGTACAACTTATCCTTCTCAAAGTATTCATCAATGCGCGGGAAACCAACTAACTCAAGGAGACCAGATGCAACAGGACCAGAACTATCCTTGGCATATTGGGCATGTGCAGCCTTGTTCTTAGCACCTTGACGCATAAGAATATCGTCAACACAGACACCATCCTTGACACGTAAGACAAATGGAACCCCTGGGTGGTCAAGCAAGTTCTGACCAACATGACGGGATTCGACTTTAACCTCAATATCATTAGAGTCTAATTCCTTCTTTGGGCCAATACCAGAGAGCATCAATAATTTAGGACTTTCAAAAACGCCTTGCGAGACAATTACTTCACGAGTAGCGTAGAAACTACTCTCATTGCCATTCTTGTCAATCACAGTTACACCCTTGGCTGTATTAGAAGCATCAATTATCAAGTTCTTAGAATGAACTTCAGCCAAGATAGTAATGTTAGGTCTATCCTTTACAAAGAGGAAACTACCTGAACGTGTACCGTGGTAAATCGTGGCAGCGCAATGGGTAAGACCAATCATTTCACCATCGTAAATGTTCTCAGTGAATGGTTTACCAGTTGACTTCCAGGCCTTGATAAGATTCTCACGGAAGGGCTTCAACTCGTCAACAAGTTCTGCATGAGAAACAGGGATTGGTCCACCGCACCTATCTTCTTTAGTTCTGGGCTGTAGAGACCAAGGTCGTCATGGTAACTGACACTCTTTCTGAGGTAAGGTACAAGGGGGTCCCATGTCCATTCCTTACCACCATATTCTTCCCACATATCAAATGTTGGTTTACACCCTGGAATCCAGGTAAAGTAGTTAAGAGAAGAACTACCACCAAGAGCCTTACCACGTGTATTTGGCTTTTCAATTCTTTCGTAGTCGTCACGCTTGACTAATGTCGTCTTGTAGGCCCAATCGTACTTACTGCTACGAAGTTCCATAGCATTGGATGGAGTGGTGATTTCAGGGATCTCGTGGGAGTTTCCAACACCAGCTTCAACAACCAACACAGATACGTTTGGGTTTTCTGCAAGACGTCCAGCAACAGTGTTACCGGCGGTACCACCGCCGACAATAACGAAGTCATAATGAGATTGAATCATATTAAATTTTAAACAAGTTATACTTTAGAAATGTTTTTTTTTTTTGTTGAAAACTTTTTTGAACTTTGCTTGCCTTTAATAGATTTTCGGATGTTGTGGATGGTAGACATGGTCTTTGAAGCAATGGTTTTGATATGCTTTGGTAATTATGTAAATCATTTTAATACAATTGCATTATAGTACATGAGGCATTTCTATCCGTGGAAATCCTGCCCAATTTACTCAAATTTGTTCTAATTAAATTAATACCTCCAGGGCATCAAATAATAATAAGATTTACTTGCTATTGCATGTTTTATCCTAATTCGATAACAACATATCTACATTAAGAATTACGGGTTGGTACAGCTGTATCTACAAAAAAATGCTAAATGTAATAATATAATTAACTACTATTGTACAATTGATTTTCTATTTTTCTTTAGCCTATGTAAATACTCTTTATTTCCTAACATCTATCTTCCAAATGGTTTTATTCCTTCAGGATCTATCAAAAGCCTAATTACTTTGTCAAACTTTTAACTTTTCAAGGTCACTCGTTTCATCATTGCATAAACCTTTGCATATACCTTGGTGCATTTACATATACATAAGTTTCATTTTTGTTTCAGATATGTCTTCACCAAATTATCAAGTTCCAAAAATTTTCATACTTCGTAAACGGAGGAAATCCAAAAAATATTTCCCGCGCAAATAAATTTTACATTAAGCTATTAATCTGCTAACTAAAAGCGCGGATGATTCCAAGGCTGATATGAAGAGTATGAGGGACAAAATATAATTCGTCATGTATTTTGATACAGGGAGGCTAAATTGATAAAACATCTGTAATACGTGCGGCACTTATTTATGCGCGGCAAATTGAGTAATATCTACGACCAATTCAGGAATAGGGACAAATCACATCGTTTCATTATTCAGCAATATCCTCCACTACTTCTATATATACCAATTAACTTACATTCTTTTAATTTTTCCTCTCTGTAAATTTTTAAGAAAAATGTTCTCTGAAAAAAAATCTTATTCTGTTCCACTCTATACTACTTCCAATGGTTGTCCAGTAACGAATCCTAATGCCATGCTCAAAATGGGAAAATTTGGCCCTAGTCTTCTTCAAGACCATCATTTAATTGACTTACTTGCCCATTTTGATCGTGAAAGGATCCCTGAACGTGTTGCCCACGCAAAGGGTTCTGGTGCCCATGGTTATTTTGAAGTCACCGATGATGTTTCAGATTTGGTTAAATCTGACTTCCTTAATGGTATTGGAAAGAGAACTCCTCTTTTCACAAGATTCTCAACTGTTGGTGGTGAAAGGGGTACAGCTGATGCTGAACGTGACCCTCGTGGGTTTGCGACAAAGTTCTACACCGAGGAAGGTGTTATTGATTGGGTCAATATCAATAGTCCTATTTTCTTTATCAGAAACGGGGTTCAATTCCCATTCTTGGTACACACTCAAAAAAGTAGAGACCCTAAAACTAACCTTAAGGATGTCAACATCTTCTGGGACTTCTTGTGCAATAACCCTGAATCGGTTCACAATGTCATGTTTATCTTCTCTGATCGTGGTACTCCTGCAAACTACAGACATATGCACGGATACTCTGCTCACACATATAAATGGATTAACAAGGAGGGCGATTGGCACTACGTCCAAATTCATCTCAAAACTGACCAAGGTATCAAGAACTTAAACAACGAACAAGCCCATGCTTTAATTGCTGACAATCCAGATCATGCTGGTCAGGATTTACATGAATCCATCGACAAAGGCGACTATCCATCATGGACCTGTTATGTTCAAACTATGACGGCAGAACAAGCTGAGAAGGCTTCGTTCAGTGTTTTTGACCTAACCAAGATCTGGCCACATTCTGAATATCCACTTAGAAGATTTGGTAAATTAGTACTCGACAGAAATCCAGAGAACTATTTTGCTGAAGTAGAGCAATCAGCTTTTAGTCCTGCAAATACTGTCCCAGGTATTGAACCATCAGCTGATCCAGTTTTGCAAGCTAGGTTATTTTCCTACAATGATACCCACCGCCATCGTTTAGGTACTAACTTTAACCAAATTCCTATCAATTGTCCTCGCCAGGCATATACTCCATTCCAGAGAGATGGCCAAGGTTGTGTCAACGGGAATTATGGGTCTGCTCCTAACTATCCAAGCTCATTTGAACCTCTTAACTACCGTGCAGATGCTACAAGCAATGAAGCTCACGAAAAATGGGTGGGAGAAGCTACTAGTTTTCAATGGGCTGCTACAGACAAAGACTACAGTCAAGCACTTGCGTTATGGGAAGTTTTCAAGAGTACTGGCCAAAGGGACGCATTCCTTCACAATATTTCCAACAATTTGAAGAATGCCAGAACAGATGTACAAGACCGTGTATTTGAAATGTTTTCTAAGGTATCCCCAGAAATTGAAGAGGCTGTCCGTATTGCCACGTTAGAACTTTCGCCTCGTGAATAGATACGTATTTATGAATAGGTGTGTATTTATGAATAGTTATGTATTTATGAATATATTGTTATAATTCGTTAATTTGATATTGTAGATATAAAGATATATTTCACAAACCTGTATATACTTTGAGAAATTATTCGCTTTCCGGATAATTCATTTTGTAAAATCTCTCGGATATAAAACATCTCGGAGCCATTTTAGCCTTTTTTTTCCGAGCTCTTTTTCAAGTCGTTTCGTGGGGTAATGAAATATCTCGGATACCCAGAACCTATATATATACCTTGGATTCATTTACTACTATACAATTCAATTATCAGAATTAAATATCAATTCACACAACCATATAAAGATGTCCAAAGGAAAAGTTTTATTAGTCTTGTACGAAGGTGGCAAGCACGCCCAAGAACAAAAAAAATTATTAGGCTGCTTAGAAAATGAGCTAGGCATTCGTGAGTTCATTGAGGCCAATGGCTATGAGTTAGTCACTACATCTGACAAAGACCCTGAACCTTGTTCAGAAGTTGACAAGGAATTGAAAGATGCTGAGATTGTTATTACTACCCCTTTCTACCCTGCCTATATTACTGGATCAAGAATTGATGAGGCTCCTAAATTGAAGATGTGTATTACTGCCGGTGTTGGATCTGATCATGTTGATCTTAATGCTGCCAACAAAAGAAGAATCGCTGTCACTGAAGTTACTGGATCCAATGTCGTCTCAGTTGCTGAACATGTTATGATGACTATATTAAACTTAGTGAGAAACTTTGTTCCAGCCCACGAACAAGCTATCAATGGAAAATGGGACATAGCAGGTGCTGCCAAGCAAGAATTTGATTTAGAAGACAAAGTGGTTGCCACTGTCGGTGCTGGTAGAATTGGTTACAGGGTTTTAGAGAGACTAGTAGCATTTAACCCAAAGAGGTTACTTTACTATGATTACCAAGAATTGCCAGCTGAAGCAATCGAAAAGTTGAACAGTGCTTCTAAATTGTTCAATGGTAGGGACAACATTGTTGAAAGAGTAGAAATCTTGGAAGATATGGTATCTCAAGCTGACATTGTTACCGTCAACTGTCCTTTGCACGAGAACTCTTTAGGGTTATTCAATAAAGAATTGATCTCCAAAATGAAGGATGGTGCATACTTAGTCAATACTGCAAGAGGTGCCATTGCAGTTGACAAAGATGTAGCTGCTGCTGTAAAGTCAGGTAAGCTTGCTGGATATGGTGGAGATGTTTGGAACGTCCAACCTGCACCAGCTGATCACCCGTGGAGATCAATGAAAAACAATTATGGTGGTGGTAATGCTATGACTCCACATGTCAGTGGTACTTCATTAGATGCCCAAACCAGATATGCTGATGGAGTCAAGAATATTTTGGACAGTTACTTCAGCGGTAGACAAGATTACAGACCCCAGGATGTTATTGTGATCAATGGAGATTATGCTACCAGGTCGTATGGTCAAAGAAAATAACTGAAGTATATATTTTAACAGTATATGTATTACAGAATTTATGATTACGTCTATGATTTTGAAGAAAACCCAGATTACATACAGAGCGAATGAAAAATTATCAAGTACCATACATTGAGAAGTCGGAATAGATATATGTAGCTATCAACCACGATGAATATTTTTGCGTCAATTCAAACGACCAGAACAGCACAAAGAAAAATAATCTTCACTTCGTAACCTCCTAAATTATTCAATTTTTAAAATACTGCATTAATAAGACTCTATCAATCGATATGATCGGAATGGTCATACCTATTTCAATTGCAGTCCAGCAATAAATAATTCGTCTAAGATTATGATTATGTTAACTCGGTATCATACCAGATATTCACAAATTTTCATCAATTTATAGCTTCAACAGAATGCCATTAATATAATTTGAAATCCAAAAAATATTATGGTTGAAGCTAAGTGTTTAAGTAAAATTTATTTGTTGTAATTATCAATCATGTTGCGTGTGATTCTTGGTAAAAACTATAACCTGCTCATTCTTTTTTTTCCAAATATTTACTAATAATTTTGCAGACAATAATGTAATAGTAAAGTGCTTGAATGTTTATGTCATATAATCAGAGTATTTATACCAATTCCAAATTACAATAACTACATATTCAACTCCGTTAATTACAAAATACTAATTAATGATACTTCTATACGTATGCTATAAAGTATCACATTGCTTCATTTCTTCATAAATAACCTATCAAACAATACTTTTAAAAATATCATTTTGGGTATAATATTTATATTGTAATTAAATCCTATACAGAAAATTATACAAATTAATTCATAAAAATAGCCAACTCTGATGATGTTGCACAGTAAAAATTTATCATCTTGTGCTGTAGTAACAGGGATGCGCTAATTGTAACTATTTCAGTTATTCTATGTGAAATGTTAATATCTCGATAATTCATTCAATATCCTTGTGCTATTGTCAAGTGGACGTGATTGCCTCTTTACCATCTTTAAGAACTTGATATTTTTGCATCACAAATTTGTGTCGAGCACTATTTCTCATTTTAAGCTAGCACACCAACATGTTATTTGTCTTGTAGACAATTTTGGATATGATATTACCCCGCATGGTTTGGAATAATCTGCAGGTAATACCATATTTTAAATATTTCTAGATTAAAGGATTTAGTTTAATCACACAATATTTTCAATAAGCAAAAACAAAAATAGATAGAAATATATTAGAAATAAATATCAGCGGCTAAAGATATGACTTTATAATATATCAAATTAATTTTGCATGAAACGTTCCTTAATAGTACTTTAATGACCGGAATAATCACATGAAAATTAAATTAAGGTGAAATTATCCCTCACCTCCTCCTCCTCCTCCTTTTGAGATGATGAATCCTCTTCAGATTATGAATTAGTTTCTTGATTCTTTTCCTCCATCTATCATGTTTCTATTTGATATAAATATTACCACTAGCAAATGGTTTTTTTTGATAATTTTGGCTTTATTAATTTACAAGGCATATTCAGGGCACAGAAGAAAAAGACTAGCGAAATTATGGAATTGTTCACCAATTTCTTGTAACAAGAAGAATATAATACAAGAAATACAAGAGGTGCGTGAAATAATTAAATTAAGAAAAGAAGGAAAGTTCCTTGAATTTACTAAAAATAACTTTATTGAAAAGGAAGCTCATACAATATGTTCTTCAGTTCTTGGTAAGACTGTATTCTTTTCAAAATGTCCTGATATTATTAAATCAGCAGTTGCGACCCAATTTGATGATTTCAGTATCGGACATAGACACGAATGCTTCTTTCCGTTACTAGGAAATGGAATTTTCGCTTCTGAAGGTGAGCGATGGAAGCATTCAAGAGCAATGCTTAGACCTCAGTTTATGAGAGAACAAATCGTACGTGTGAAATATTTAGAATCACATATGCAGAAATTTTTTAGAATTGTTGAGAAATATAAAGGAGAAAAATTTGATCTTCAACCCTTATTCCATTATTTAACATTAGATGCATCTACTGAGTTTTTATTTGGAGAATCATTAGGATCGTTACTGATTCAGAACAGTGGTGAAATTCTGGCAGTTGAGAACCTTAAAGAAGGGCTTGAAAATTCATTTAACTTTTCACAGGATTATTTGACATTAAGACTTCTTGCACAGGAGTTCTATTTTTTAGTCGATAGCCCTAAATTTAGAGATTCTAATAAGAAGGTAAAAAGCTACGCTGAATATTACGTTAATAAAGTTTTAAAGTTAAAACCAGAATCCTTAGAAGCAAGTTCAAGTAATCAATATATATTCTTGAATGAATTGGCTAAAGAGACTAGGGATGTTACCATTTTGCAGGACGAGTCTCTTAGTATAATGCTAGCTGGTCGTAACACAACTGCTAGTTTTTTATCATTTTTATTCTTTGAATTATCAAAAAATAAAAATGTTTGGGAAAAACTTAAAAATGAAATATATGATTCTTTTGGGAGGGGCGATAATATAAACTTCGATAATATCACATTTGAGAATATGAAACGATGTACTTACCTAAAATGGGTGATTAATGAAGCACTTAGAATGTATCCACCTGTACCTTTGAATATGAGAGTGGCTAAAAATGATTTGGCATTGCCCAAGGGAGGTGGTCCTGATCAGGAAGATCCTATATTTGTAAAAAAAGGTCTGACTGTGCTTCTTTCAATTTACAGTTGTCATAGGTCAAAGGAATATTATGGAGAGGATGCTGATTCGTTCAGACCTGAGAGGTGGGGTACTCTTAAAAATATAGGATGGGCTTTTATGCCTTTCAGTAGTGGCCCTAGAATTTGCTTGGGTCAGCAATTTGCACTAGCTGAAGCATCTTATATTACGATTCGAATAGCTCAAGAATTTCCTAATTTAATTTCTCATAATTTGACTTACCCTCCAAAGCTTATTTCTAATGCCACGATAAGGTTAATGGATGGTTGCCAAGTTAGTTTGTTTTAAATATTCAGAAGACGTAGTCTCATATTTAATAAGTGCAAAGTTGGATTTTATACCTATGTACATGTGATAATTTTTTTGCTATATACCTCGTTGCTCCTTTTAAAAATTTTATTTAATTATCACTCGATAAACAGTAACTTCCCAAGTTATATAATGGTGTGCCTACTTATAGAATATGTATAAAAGCTGTAGAGTGGTAGGAAAACAATAGGACGATCTTTGATAGGTGGGGTATATCATTGGGTCAAATCAGTAGTTATTTAGCCTAAAAGTTTTTCTTAAGAAGACTATTAAAATTTTGTTCATGTTTCATTAAAATTTACTGTTCAAAAATGGTTACAAACTTTTTAAATACACCTATTGTTCCAAATTGGTTTATACTTGGAGATTTTATTATATCTTTCATATTGTCTTTTAGAGTTCATAAATTATTCTATCACATGTTATGTTACTAACATATCCCTATATGTACTCATTATTGTCCTAATAGTGATATGCGAGCAAATTAGGTAATTTTTATAAATATTCATACTATATTTATAATAAAAAACCCATAATTTATTTTGTTGATGAATTACTCACTTTTTTACAACCAACTATTCCTATTACTAGTACTTAATTTTCTTAGTTCTTTTTTCTTAAGATTCAAAAATTGACTGCACTTATTTACAGTACGCATATATTTCAACGATATTTTCCTCTTCTGTAACTCACGTGTATATTTCGTTATAATCTATTGTGGCCTATAGTTCTAATTATTCAAAAAGTGAAGAATTAAGTCCCAGTGGCCGAGTGGTTAAGGCGACGCCCTGCTATACATTAGTGGTTTAGGCGTTGGGTTTTACCTGCGCAGGTTCGAATCCTGTCTGTGACGTCATTTTTATTTTTTTTTATTGAATTTAAAATTCATCGCTTTCACTAAGAATTAATTCATAAATTACGTATGGTTAGTAATAATTTCATATATTTAGTAACATTTGAAACTTATGGTTATGTGGAATCAAAGACGTATTGCTATTACATATTTTTGTGAAGGTTTTGGCAAAAATGTGAGAATATCTTAGAGAGTAGAATATCAAGCTGGTACCATATCTACCTGACAATGACGGGACTGAATCCATAATAACATCACTATATAAGGATGTATAATATATATATAAGTTAGTATGTAGTATAGATTTAACTAAGTATTAGGAGAATAGTTACATAATAACTAGTTTGAGGTCATATTTTAATAGGCACAACCTGACAAAAATTGTTAGGAAACTTACAGACTTTTTAATTAGGATATGCAGAATGGCTCAGATATATGAACACTCGAGGACGTTATTATATGAAACAATATTATATTCGTATATAACTAATGATAACAAGGAAAAATTTGATTGTAAGTTATTGTAAGGATTGCAATACATGCGTAGTATATCAGCATATGGACACGTGAACATAGTAATTGTTAGGAACTTAGGTTAACACAACTCCTGTAAGAAAATTGGGTTCCAATTAAATAATTGTTATAAATGACTGTTCTATATCTTAATTGTAATATAAAACCTCAAATTGTTTTGTTGATGAACTTTTTCCCTACTTTATTACTAACTATTACTATAACTGATATCTCATTTTCTTAGTTCTTCTTTCTTAAGACTCAAGTCTTAATTTCTCTTATTTAAAGTATATCTTTAGTTTCTAATATGTTCAAATATATTCATAATATGTTTTATCTTCTGTACCTCGCATATGTATCCTTGTATTCTCTAACAAATACATTAGGGATCAAAATCATATTAGGAAACATAGAAGAGACTACATGATTGTAATAATATCATAATGACCATGTATCTTAAAAAGTGGAGTAGCAACTCTATGGAAATGTCATATAGGGATTAATTGGTGATTAAGTGAATAGTCAGAATTGGGTTATATTTACGTATAAATTTATAGTAATTATAATATAACGATAAAAATAATTAAGAGGAAAAATCTCCTATAAGATCTGTAAGGAAACTGGGTTCTAATTAGGTAATTCTTATAAATCTCTGTCTTATATACCTTACTCGTAATATAAAACGTTAACTTGTTTTGTGATGGAACTTATTCACTTATTTATAACTAACTATTACTATAACTAGATCCTAATTTCCTTGATTCTTCATTCTTAAGACTCAAGGTTAAACTACTCTTATTTATAGTGTTGATATTCCAAATGTGTTAATCATTTGTATCCCACATGTGTATCTTTGTACCTTTCGGTAGTATTCCTAATATGGTACAACTTTTGTACTTCACGTGTGTATCCTTGTGTTCTCTTACAAGATCTGTTAGGAAACTTATAGACTTTATAACTAGGATAGACTATAATACCTAAATAGATGAACTTATGGAGACGTTATTATATAGAAAACAATGTTATATTAATATGTAATTATATGATAACAAGGAAAAAACTTATTCCTTCTGGGGATAAGTAAGGATTTGCAACACACGCGAATATATAGAGTATGATCTAGGACATGTGAACAGGTTATTAGGATGATATCCTAACAAGATCTTGTTAGAGATCACAAACGTATAAGATGTGAGTCCAAGTCTCTCGGACATGTAAGCGCATATTCACATCAGGCCATGTCAAGAATCTAGTATATAAGATAGTGTCTCCATACGTACTAGTATATAGAATAGATTAGCTAAGTATTAAGAGGATAGTTACATACTAACTAGTAGACAGCTTAGTTCACAATAAACTTAACGCAACTCTAACAATTGGTAGCGCCGCTAAAACGATAATGAGTCAAGACCACCTTAGATACATTGCCGAATCCATGAAACAATTCACCTTCTCTGAAGAAAAGAATCCAGAGAAAGCCATTGAGTATGTAAGAACATTTGAAGTAACATGGA